>JAFMOC010000135.1:692500-822500 GCA_019802505.1 Corydoras sp. C115
GCTTAGTGTTTAGCATGTTCTCCTCTCAGCTCTAGGGATTCCTGGTTCCAACCCCAAACTGGGTGGAGTTTCTATGTTCTCCCCGTGTCCATGTGGGTCCATGGGGAGCCCCTGGAACCCAATAGAGGATAAAGTGGAAGATAATGGATGGATGGATGGGATGAATGGAATGTTTAAGTGGCGCAAACCTGGGACGCATGGAGCTAGGTTAAGCAGGGAGTTTAAGTTTATTCATTTAAATAACCCTTTTTCTAATCGTACATTGTCTTAAAGCAATGTTCTAAACCTGGATCTCCAAAGAGAAAGCCACAGCGACGGGGATTGAAAGATTCATATTGAATTCTATAGTAACGGAGAAATTACACGGCTTTGTTTTATTAATTTATATCTTATTGCGTCTTTGTGCAAACTGTAGCTCAAAATGTAACCTCTGCTCGATAACCAGATTTCTTCTCTGAGTCGTTTATATAACTTAAACCTTCATAATAAAACCTGTCCTGTATCTCTGTCTGCTGAATCTTTAGTCTCAGACTGTTTCACTGCCAAAATCTTGGCGAGAACCGATAGCCTCCCTGCTAAGCATACACTCTTCTGCCTATTTATTTTTTTCCCTCTAGCTTTCTCTCATTTCTTTCCCTCGTCTCTGTGATTCCCATCCTGCTTTGAACTAATAAAAAAAAAAAAGAGTCCGATTTTTTTTTTACTATGTTGCCTTCAGGCCTCAGTCTGCTGTATCTCTGCTTAATCTGCTCTTCCTTGCTTTGTCTGTCTCTTCATCTTCCTCGTCATGCACCTCCTCCACCAGACTCCGCATGTAGACTCGTCTGACTGGAGCAGGGCCAGAGCTGTGGAGTCTGTGGCTGTGTGCTCCCTCATGGTTTAAACCGCCAGGTTTAGAGTTTTGAGTTTTCTTTGTCCCTCGGTTTCTGTGGTTAACTGTATTACCATGGATTTGGTTTTAGCTCGTGGTGGATGCATTTAGTTGCTTTGCTCATGAATAAGATGATCTAATGCTCTGCCGGCGCTTAGACGACGCTTACATCAGTGTGTTTTTGTGTTTTCTTTGTGCTTCATAACTGAATGCTCCATCTTCACTGCTTCCTAATGACCGATCAGTCATGTTGTTACAGAATGAGAATAGCAGGTTTGATCATTTTCCCGAAATAACAGTGTAGCTGTAACTATGAGATCATACATTTACACTGCGGTTTACCACACTATAAGGCTTAGTTTATATCCTATGTATAGATGGGTTCTCACACACACTGATTCATGTTCTGTAACCATCCCATAAAATCATCAGTACTACACAGTAATTTATACATAGACCTATGAAAAACGGGTAGTTCCGCTCCTTAAATCTGATTGGCTGAGCCGTTTGTCCAGCAATGACGTTATTGACAACACACGCCTATGAGCGCTTTCATTTGTATTAATGCATTAAATACAATACGTTATTTAAATCATGTTCCATTTAATACAAATACAGATTAATATAAACAACAGGACAATTCTTGATGAGCGCTACGTCTGTTGACTGTTCATAGATTGCGAGAAACCTGTATCAAGTTACTTCGCAATCAACATTCACTTTAAAAACCAGACTAGATTACGGTTTGTTAACGATTTTGTTTCCAGTCAATGCATTAATGAATCAAACCTAGACGTTTTTTTTAATTTTTTTATTGTGTTCTATTTTGCCTTCTGTATTTACACACAGAGGAACTTAGAACCCATCCACTAAGTGAAACAAACACGTATATACAAATGTATAACCCCCACAAAATCATTGATATTCACCACCACCATCTTTTAAAAATAATATTCATTATTTTATTAATTTTTCTGTATTCACTATACAAACCACTGCAGTATGCTTCAGCTCCAGTTTCTCACTCATCATGTCAATTTCCTTTTTCCTCTCACAGGACCAGTTTGAGAACCTTGAAAAACACTCACAATGGGGCATCGACTTCCTGGATCGCTATGCAAAGTTTGTGAAGGAAAGACTGGAGATTGAGCAAGCCTATGCAAAACAGCTGAGGTGAGGAGATCTGGGAGAAATATAGAAACAAACACAGTAAATCAAGCTCATGACAAATGATAAAATGTTTTGAATTGTGTTCACAACAAATCATTACCAAAATACCAATATTCCAACAATCAGGTAGGGCAATTGTTTCAGGTGGCAACTCTTTTTGTCATTTTTATTTTGGTAAGCTGTAGCCAGCTTTGTACATGAGGAGTAAATATGATTTATTTTATACATATAAGTGTGTTGTATTGTTACTTTATTTAATTTTACTTCAGTCACTATAATTACTGCTAGTTGGATTATAAATTTCGTCAGATGTCATAGATTTGCTTCTCATGATGAGGCCTCAGGGCTGCAGCTGAGCCTCCACAGATATACTGTCTTCTCACCCACTACTCCTTATTTTAGAAGCCTGTTAACCTTCCTTTGGGCAGTATATACTGTTGCCTGGATACAGTAGCTGATTCACCACTCATCTTTTTTCTGATATCTGGACAGTGGACCCACTTTCATTGTTTTAGATCGTATAATTTGCTTCAGACTTTTCAGGCAAACATCGTTAAACAGTAATGGAACCCACAGTTAATGTACATTTAATGCTTAATTTAATCAACAGTCACAGGACTAAAATGATCCAAATTTTAAAATGGGTATGTGTTTATAATCCACAATCATATGTGGTTTCCTCTATAGAACATCTTTGTAATGGGGAAGTGCTGCTGTTCTGCTCAGGAACCAGCGATCATCTGTGATGCATGACTCCTTTTGTAGTTATTTTGGGTAAACAACAGGGGAGAAGTGCACAGACTGATCTGTTGTCTGTGTGTGTGTGTGTGTGTGTATGTATAATATGTATATATGTGTGTGTGTGTGTGTGTGTGTGTGTGTATGTATAATATGTATATGTGTGTGTGTGTGTGTATGTGTATATATATATATATATATATATATATATATATATATATATATATATATATATATTCATTCATTCATTCATTCATTCATTCATTATCTTCCGCTTCTGCTATATTAGGGTCGTGGGGGGGTTCCCCTTGCCCATCCAGAGGAGAACATTTCGGGTGCTGGGCAGATACACCCAGGACAGGGCGCCAATCCATCACTGGGCACACACTCACTCACACACACACTCTATATGTGGGAGGAAACTGGAGAACCCGGTGGAAACCCACACGGACACGGGGAGAACATGGAAACTCCACCCAGATTGGGATTCGAACCGGGAATCCCTAGCGCAGAGAGGAGAACATGCTAAACCACTAAGCCACCATGCCATCCTAGAACTACAATCAGAGAAATGTCCAAAGATTACAACAAATATGAAATTGAATTATTTACCATTCGAGAGGCGAACGTGCTAACCACTAAGCCACCGTGCTGCAATATACATACACACACATTTTATATTTATATATATATATATATATATATATATATATATATATATATATATATATATTAGGAGAAGCGTGTGTGTCATTAATTCGAGTTTATTCTACATCTGGTTGAGAAAAGCGAGCTCTTTCTGTCTTTCGTACACAATCCAGTCTCCATTACTTCACGTCCCCGTGGAGGAACATGCCTAAACATGGCAGGGTTATTTCTCTCGAGAGTTCTCATTCATGAGAAATGTACGTCTCTCCAGTGCCTCATAAATAACACATTTTCAGGGGAAAACTGGGTCAAACTATGGGAAATTAACATCATGTCAGGTTTCTCTCATGAATTTGACCCACTTTCTGCTCAGCCTCCTCGGTTTGATTTTTACTCTCGTTCACGATGTAATGCAGTTTTGATGATCCATTGCTCAAAGTGTGTGCGTGCCTGTGCGCTATGTTTGCTACATATGTTCTTCTGTTGTCCAACAGGAACCTTGTAAAGAAATATTGCCCTAAACGCTCTAAAGATGAGGAGCCCAGGTGAGATCAATTTAAAATACACGTTAAAACATAGCTCGCATTTTTTTTGTTTTAGGAATAGGGATAAGACAATTACAAATTTTGATGGTACATTTATTGTCTTAGAAATAATCACGATTATGTGATGATTACGATGCAATAATTAAAAAAAACGTAATAATAAATCACAAAAGTGTTAGAATTCACAAAAACAATGCTCAGTTTCTTATGCTTGGTATTTAGTAATAACATGAAATAACGTTTTGTTATTGAAAATTGACAATGCAGGAATATTATGAATATTAACACAGCAAAAAAATATTAAAAGATTTAAGTATTTGGTCAAAATCAAAGTAAAAAACATGTGTCCCTTAAAGTTCATATTCAGTTATAACAAATCTAGGTTTTTCTATTAAGGAAAAAACACACAGACAATTGTGCTACAAGTGTATCTTTATTTTTGATCTGTGAGTTGTAAGGATGGGGGGTTCTTACGAATGTCATCATGATGATGACAATGAATTATTTCTAACATGTTCAATCACGATTAATGGTCTCATCCCAATTCAGCTCTAAATCCTTCCTCTGGTGGTTCTCTGTATTTGCACCCAATTTAAAAACTCAAAAAGGAACCTCGTTTGCATCAGACGAGCTCTTCTGATTGAAGTCGGGCTGGCTGAATATTTGAATGTTGAACACCCTGTCACACCCACGGCTTCTCTTTGTTCACCACCAACAAGGTGTCAGTGTGAGGATTTGATGGCATGTCGGTGTCTCGCCGTGTGCTGTGTAGGAGTGCTCACTGTAAATCAGGAGTGACGAGGTGGGGGTATGAGCTGCTCATCAGATTAAAAGCCTCCCTTTTAGATTTAATGAATTCCATTAGAAATGCACCATTAGATACGAAGGGCTCGTGTCTTCAGAACACTTTGTCCTCTTACCGAAAAAAAAAGTATAGAAGGTGATTGGTCTAGATGGGATTTTTACAAATGCTTCAGACAGTAGTCTCAAGTCAGGGTCAGAATGTCTTCCTCCCTTTATGGCTTTATCTGTGGAGCAGTAGCCTTTTAATAAAGCTGTGCACAGGTCAGGCTTGTCCTCCTTTCCTCTAGAGTTTTTAAATCAAGTTCAGAGTGCAGATTCTGCTAATATCCACACCTAATGCACCAGATTTACTCCTGTTTGTGATCACATTACATGTTGCCTTCACATTATAAAATCCTTATGTGTTCTTATTTATCCATAAAAAGATGGAATCAATGTGAGAAGCTGCTTTATGGTGTTTGTTTTAAGTCAGTAATGTGGTGCAGCTCTAATTCTTACAGCCTCTTGTTCTGATCCCTAAATCAAAGTCAGTCTTTTAATGGCCTGAGGAATAACAGACCTGAGGAATGTTTTACCATTTATACAGGTTTACGTCATGCTTGTCTTTTTACTCCATCTTGAACGAGCTGAACGACTACGCCGGCCAACGAGAGGTCGTTGCCGAGGAGATGGGCCACAGAGTGTATGGAGAGCTGATGAGATACTCGCAGGACATGAAAGCAGAAAGAAAACATGTGAGAACTATATTTTACAGACTATTAAACACTGGCTTTGCGCCCTCAAGCAGGTGCAGTACCTCGTACAGCAAAGTGACCTGCTATACTAATCCGATGTTACAGTCCATTTGTCAGGGTTTTACGGTAGCTGGTAGGGTTCCGGACGTTGTAATGATCTAGAATTTGGTTTGAATGCCTGCAAAGATTGAATTTTGCAGTGCCTCGGTCACTGTTTGCTACTCTTAACTTGTTGCTTTTCAAAAACCTTTGAAAGAAATAAAAAGATTTTGGCTGGAAGTGAAATCCGTCTGCTGTCTAGGTGAATTGTGCTTTGCCCTCACAAGTGGCCATCCCACAATATTTACATTCATATTTGCACATTTACACATACAACCTTTAGCAGGCACTCTTATCTAAAGTGACTTGCAGCGGTCATTACATCATACAGTAATCAAAACTCTGAGTCAAAGACCTTGCCTGAGTGCCTTTTATTAGAGTTTAGCAGTGCTGCACCTCATACC
This sequence comes from Corydoras sp. C115, assembly GCA_019802505.1. NCBI lineage: Eukaryota > Metazoa > Chordata > Actinopteri > Siluriformes > Callichthyidae > Corydoras > Corydoras sp. C115. The sequence continues at coordinate 698,514 of JAFMOC010000135.1, forward strand.
ATTTTCTCCTGCTGGTCTGTGGTCTAAAAGCCACTGAGTTAGTGCTGACAGACCAACCCACGTTACAGAGAAAATAGCCAATTGCGTTTGTACATGTACATTACATTACGTTAGGTCATTTTAGCAAATGCCTTTATCCGAAATGACCTACAAATATCCCAAATTAATGGTTGGGGTTAGAACGCAGGGTTCATACAGCACCCCAGGAGCAATGAGACCATGCTTAAGGACCCACTTTCAGTAGATCAGGCATTTGAACCCACAACCTTCATAATGACAGCCCCACTCCCTGAGATTATGCCCTGAGAAGTGTAGGTTTCAGGTATCATAATCAGTATCTTTTGAGGGTTCACACCAAGAAACCCAATTCCAACTCCAAAGCAATACATTTAAACTCTCACATCATTGTACAAGTGAGCTTATTGGTGTTATTTTATTACATTTCTGTTTTCTATCAAGTTGGCAGTAACATTTTAATATTGCTGTTCACAGCACCTTCAGGAGGGAAGAAAAGCCCAGCAGTGTTTGGAACAATGCTGGAAACAAATGGACAATGTAAGTTGAAGTGTGTTTGTGTGTTGCACTAGCTGCAGAATCTCCAGCTGTGACCTGGTCCCCCTCTAGAATAGAGAGAACGAAAAGCGGAAGGCGAGAGTAAGAGTCGGTTGGCACCAGTTCATGTCTAATACCTCGTCCCATGACCGAGAGGCCGTAAGGGGGCGTGTGCATGTGTACCGAGACACAGTGGAACACTCAGTGAGCTGGCTTGTTTTTGTAGGGTCGTGTGGAACAGCTGAATCTTACGTTCATGCTGCTCATGTTGTAATGCCTTAGATATGTTTCTGTTGTGTTGTCACCGAATTAAAAACAGCTGTTCTGATGACTCCATGGAAGGACTTTTAAAGCTTGCATTTGGGAAGCTGATGATACATGTGTATATAAAATAACAGTATCAGTCAGAAGGTTGGACACACCCCCTTCTTGCTTCAATGTCTTTTTTTCGCTTACCCTAAAGATGGACTGTAGTTTTACATTTACAGACTGTAGTTCATCTGTTTCCTTTGTATTTAGTCCCCTGTTGGTTCTCTGTGTTCTGTTGGTCAGGAGCATCACATAACAGGTATCATTTGGGTGGTGGATAGTTCATTGTCAGTTCTGCAGTGACACTGATGTGGTGAGGTGGTTTTAGTGCAGCAGTGCACAGTGACACTGCTGGGATAGGAATAATGCACCAACCAAAGAATCCCTGCTCTGTGGTGGTACTATGGGTAACCATTAGAGAACAGAGTAAAAGGGATGTACACAGCATGTTCAGTAGAACACAAACAGTCTGCAATTGTAGAACTACAAAGTCCTTACCTTTATGGTAAGTGATATAGATTATCATACAGGTGCCCACACAATGTGTCCTGCATAAAGGGTTCTATTATTATTTATCGCATGCTTTCTGTGGATTCAGTCTCTTTTTTTCAAACCTGAAAAATGCTTGTGTTCTGGGTTAAAAATTACAGAGCAAGAAGAAGTTTGAGCGAGAATGCAGAGAAGCAGAGAAATCCCAGATGCTCTTCGAGAGGTTAGACAATGACATCAACGCCACGAAGTCAGATGTGGAGAAGGTAAGAAGCAAACAGCTGTGATTGGATCAGGTTTCAGTCGGACACATGCTTAAATGGACTGTATCCCATCCACATTTTATACTTCCAGTATTTCCCATAGCTTTTGGAACATCAGGAGGGTGGTAGCTCAGGGGGTATGGTGTTTGAGTTTTTCTAAAATGCCATTTGCCCTTATAGATGTAGCGGAGTTGTGTCAAGGACTTAGAGTTTAGATTGTGCTTTGAATGGCACAACATGCTTCATGTCTTTTTGATATTACACTAAATGGACATATTTAGATGACTGAAATTTGGGTTCTAACTGTTTAATGAATCAATTTCAATCTTTTTTTTTGTTTCTAGTAGCCCAAAGGTAAAAAGTTAATGGATCAGGGGTAAAAAATACTATAATAATAATATTCATTCATTATCTTCTGCTTTATCCTATATTAGGGTCTCGGGGGGGGGGGGTTCCCCATGCCCATGCCCATGCCCATGCCCATCCAGGGGAGAACGTTTTGGGCACTGGGCAGATACAACCAGGACAGGGCGCCAATCTATCACTGGACAAACACACACACACACACTCTATATGGGGCAATTTGGAGAATTCAATTGACGTGATCCATGTTTTTGGACTGTGGGAAGAAACCGGAGAACCCGGAGGAAACCCATGCAGACACGGGGAGAATATGGAAACTCCACCCAGATTGGGATTCGAACCCGGGAATCCCTAGCGCTGAGAGGCAAACATGCTAACCACTAAGCCAGCGTGCCACCCATAATAATAATAATATAATAATTATAATAATATAATATAATAAAGGTTTCCCATAACTGTAGTTTTTCATTTTCATACATTAAAGAAAAGTCTTGTTTCAGGCCAAATCCCAGCTGTATTTGAGAACCCACATGGCTGATGAGAGTAAGAACGAATATGCTGCTCAGCTGCAGAACTTCAACTCAGAACAGTGGAAGCACTTCAATGTGGCCATTCCTCAGATCTTTAAGGTAACTTTCTGCTTTCTGTTTAGTGTTTCATATCAGGCTCGACCACCTAAAGACGCAGATCCAGACAGTTACAGTGTGACTTAAGTGCTTCAGTAAAAAAAAAAAAAAAAGTTTCAATACCAAAAAAAATCCTGTTTATTTTTACTTTAACATAAACGAGTGCATTTTCAGAGTCTGCAAGACATGGATGAGCGCCGGACAGTGAAGCTGGCCGAGACGTACCGGAGCTTCGCTGAGGTTGAGAGGAAAGTCATCCCCATCATCTCTAAGTGCCTGGAGGGAATGGTGACTGCCGCCAAGAATGTGAACGAGCGCCGGGTGAGTAATGATGCACTAAAGCCGTTTAATAAACATAAAGATATGTCTCCTGCAGTTTAACAGCAACGTTCAAAGATCACTTTACTCGTCATCATATAGAAGCTATTTATACTAGTTGTTTACTGCTCAGCCACAACATGGTCAAAACAGGAGAAGCGGTCAGGAGGAGGACAATTCTGTTGCCAGGGTTTCACAATACTTCCCATGATGCTTCTCAAACTGTCCAGAATTCAGCATCTTCAGCTGTTCAGTCTGTTTAAAATTGGCCTGATCTCACTCTGACTCTATACCTCCACCCACAGCCTGGACCGTTTCCCTCCTGCATCTGCAGAGGAACGTTTCAGTAAGAATGACGTGGTTGGAGTTTGAGTTTTTATTTATGGGTGTAACTCTCACACTTATTGTCCTCTGTGCAGCTAAAGGCTTCTGTAGAACAGAGTGAACCTGCAGCCACTTTGAGAATATGGACCACACACACACACACACACACACACACACACACACACACACACACACACACTGGATATGTAAATGTTTCAGGGCAGCAGATAAAACACTGGTTTCCACCGAAGCACTCAGCTATGTAGGGAATGCTTCCACCAATTTCCTAAACTACCTCTGTCACGTCTATAGCATGTGAGCATTTACCATAAACAGTCATTTCAACATTTTCCCGAACTGACTGTCGCCATTTACAATAAAAGTGAGGCTGAGCTAGACATGAGAGAATGCTGATCCAAAACTGCTCTTGTGTAAACTTCCAGCATTAAGCATCTTGTTTACTTCTGCTCTCAGTCTCTGTTCTGTGACTGCGCTGTCACTTTATAATGGTTTTAGAATTAAGCTTCAAATCCACTTCCTAAATTGATCAGCTTCACGTTACATATCAGTTCACTCTATAGTCTTACAGTTTCAGATTGTTGTTCATTCGTTTGTTGCTTTGTTTACTTGGTTAACCCATTTTACCCCCTTTACTGGTCAGAACTCACACTGAGCAGCTGGTATTAAGGTGGATGATTCTAAGCACTGCAGGGCTCTTGGTGTTTTTAAACACGATGTCCATTCACTGTTCATTGTAGACACACCTACCTTTTTTGATAAAAAGTCCTGACCTCCAGTCTTTCGTCTAACCTAATTTCCCTCTTGCACAGGACTCTGGAATCGTGGTAGAATCTTTTAAGTCAGGATTTGAGCCCCCAACTGACTTTCCTTTTGAGGACTTTAGTCAAAACATTCAGCGTACGGGTTCAGACAGCACCATTGGAACTCCCAAAAACGACAGCGGCAAGCCTGACCCCAAACATTCTATGGGAAAGGCCAAGAATAAACTCTGGCTGTTTGGGAAAAAGCCCAAGGTAAGAGAGAGATGCACAAAAACATTACTTAACGCATTACTTATAACTCAACACTGCACTAATGATGCATTTAAAAAAATTAATATATATGAAATAAATATTTCTTAATAATCCATCAGAGGAATAATATATTCTGAGAAAAATCACAAAATTGGAAAAGTGGTTTAAAATGCTCACTAACTGCAGAATTTAAGAGGGAAGCCAAACTGCACGTCTCTCGCTTTGCACTCTGACTTTCTGAATGTAAATTTTGGGACGGGTGTAACTTCAGTGACTCTGGCACCTGCTTTTGTGTAAGGTTGAGCTCACAAGCCAGCACAAGACTTTGACCTGACGAAGCTGTAAAATGGTTTGATGTGCAGTTAATGAGTAACCTGTGATTTATGATACTCGGCCCTGCGGTACACTCTGTATAGGTTAACCTTTTTTAAAATTTAATTTACAAGTTTCGACTCTTTTCTTCACTTCTGTTTTTTTATTACATTAATTCCTGGTTTTTTGTTGCCCCAGATCCCCCCCACCATTCCTCCACCACCCATCCCTAGTTTTTCCTCTGCCCATTTTCAGTCTCCTAAGTTTCCTACTGAAAGAATAGTTCAGTGTCTAAATGAAATGAGAACTGTAACATCCAAGATCCCATCATTCCGGGGTCTAACCAGAGGGGTAAGAGTTGGTGTGTGTGTGTGTTTTGTGTTTGAGGTTTTACTGTAGAATAGAGTTTTTTTCTGTAGAATAGAGTGTGCCATTATGTTCCTGCTAACGCAAGGTCATTGTTTCTTAATCCTGGCTCTGGAGACCCGGTGCTGTGCACATGTTTGATTTTTCCCTTCTTTTCACACCCTGTTTACAAGGAAAGTGGGTCACCCAATTCCTGCTCCTCTTGAGATTCCTTCCTAAATGTCATGGAGATTTTTTTTTCTTTTTATTGTTAACTTGTTTTGTTTAGGATTTTGTTAATTTTGAGCTTAGAGTTAAATATACAAGCCTAAATGAAATTTACTTAATTAGGAGGATGTTATTGAGCTGATCCGTTGCTTCGAACGCAGGAAAACCTCTGTTGTTCTCTGTAAATGCAAGCTCTTTTTCATTAATTACATTAATTGTCCAGCCATTGACAAGTCGGCGGATTTTTCCCGTCAGTTAGTAGTTACTCACAACAGAAGTTCCCTTAATGTACTGATCATCTTTGTGTTAGTCATCATGCAAAGATTATTTCTTGGTTCCTGCTATAAAAGTACTTAAGCAAGTGATGTTCTGTGTTATCTGTGATTTATAGAACTGACACAATCGGTGCTGCACTTGATGTCCTGATTTTATTTAGGCCAGACCTGCTGTGTCGACGTAATCCAGCCTTACTGATGTCATTCTCTATCGAGCCAAAATATTGATTGTTGCTGAAGAGTCACTTGTGTTGTGTTATTTGTTACATTTGTAAATACTGTGTTTTGGCAGTAACTGCTCATTGGCAGGGTAAGGTGGTAGGTGAATGTGTGCTGTGGATGTAGAAGTAGCTATGCTTGGAGTTCTTTAGTTTTCTACTTTTTCTGGAGTGAAAAAAATTATTATTTGACTTTATTATTATACCTTAGGGTGCGGCACGGTGGCTTAGTGGTTAGCATGTTCTCCTCTACCGATTCTCGGTTCGAATCCCAATCTGGGAGGAGTTTCCTTCGGGTTCTCCGGTTTCCTCCCACAGTCCAAAAACATGGATCAAGGTCAATTGAACTCTCCAAATTGCCCCATATAGAGTGTGTGTGTGTGAGTGAGTGTGTTCCCAGTGATAGATTGGCGCCCTGTCCTGGGTGTATCTGCCCAGGGCCCGAAACGTGTGCCCCCCCCCCCCCCCCCCCCCCCCCCCCCGACCCTAGTAGAGTATGAAGCAGAAGATAATGGATGGATTTATATCTTTAAAATATTTGCTATAAAGTAAATTTGTTTCTAACAGCCTGAAAGACTGAATTTGAAATCAAATGAATGTCTTTATCCATCCGTTATCTTCCGCAATCCTATGCAAGGGTATTGGGTGGGGTGGGGTGTGGGGGGGAACCCTCAATGTTGACAATTTGCAGTGCTTGAATGTTATAAATGACCAAATCAATATATAAAATGTTAAGAGTATGACATGAGACTTGCTGCTCTGTGTCTTAAAATTTTATATATGGAGGAAATCCATCAAAGTTTTTTCATTGCTGTGGAATTGGATTCATATGGAGGACAACTGTTTTTGTGTTAGCTTTTCTTTCACAATAACTGAAACTGCGTGAAGGTGTCTGAATATGTGTCCAAACAGGTTCATGGTTTACCACAAAGCTCTGTTTTTCCAGGCTCCAAATCTGGAGGATCTCAGCCACCTCCCTCCAGAACAGAGACGCAAGAAACTCCAGCAGAGGATTGATGAGCTCAGCAGAGAACTGCAGAAGGAAATGGACCAAAGGTAAAAGTCATGGACAAGAACTCGTTCTGCTTTCTATAAATTGCTTGACTTTGGCGTATAGGGCACAACATAAGCGATGGACAGTAGTAACGTTTTCTTTGTGTATGCTCACAGAGATGCTTTAAATAAGATGAAGGATGTCTACGAGAAGAATCCTCAAATGGGTGACCCAGGAAGTCTTCAGCCCAAGATCTCAGAGACCATATGCAACATGGAGAAACTGCGCTCAGAAATACACAAAAATGAGGTAATTCACCAAGTGAAGTTCTGTTGATCCAACTAAAACCAAATGCTGCACCACGAAGTTGTCCTGTACGCTACTGACCCCTGGTGGGCAGACGTGCACAGTACATAGGTCACACAGTCACTTCCCTTACAAAAAACCCACAAACTATAATACTAAAATATTAAAATAAACTGTTATATTACTGTTATACTATTTGAAAAAAGTCTCCAACAGCACATTTAAATAAATAATAAATATATATTTGAAAAAAATGTATTTAATTAAACCTTTTTTTTTTATGTCTGATTTTATATACACTTACTTTTGTCCATAAAGTGTGTATAAATATAATGGTGTTTTTTAGTATTATATACTGCTTTTTGGTGAAACTGGGTCATTGGGCCACAAATTTTTTTATTATCATTTTTTTTATTTCATGTATTTTCATGCAAATGATGGTCTCCTTGAATATACTGTACATATGACGGGTTCTGATCAGTATATAGTCACCAAAGTTGAGGACTAACCACAATAAATTCAAGAATTTTTATTTTTTTTATTATTAATATCCCATGTAGTACATGAGATAAGAATGAAATTATGGGTCACAGACCTCGATTACCCTGTTATCATTCAAATTTAAATTTTAAAGAAGAAAATGAGAATTATTGTTATTTTTTTTTTTTAAATACAAAAATACAGTGTATAGATGTGTGAAATATACTAATATACAACTATGAATATATATATATATATATATATATATATATATATATATATATATATATATATATATATATATATATGTATGTATGTACAACTACAGGTATAAATATAATGTAGAATATTTTAACTATAAATATTATATATAAATATGTGTATATACAGTATGTAAAATTCCAAGTATGTAAATTTAAGAATATATATATGTATGTATATATATATATATATATATATATATATATATATATATATATATATATATATATATATATATAAGTATTATACAATAGATGTAAATTTAGAATATGAAATATTAATATAGCAGCATTTATAAATGTTGAAAAATCAGCGTCTTGAGTTTTAAACATTATCTTTTACTCTTTGAGTTCTGTTGCAGACACAGGTTTTCCTGAAAGTGTTTAATCATCTCTATTAATGCTGTTATTTCTGTCTCAGACATGGCTGGCAGAGGTGGAGGGCAAACAGAGCTCCCGCAGCGAACGAAGGCCCAGTTCAGATGTCAATCATCATGCCCCTCATGGCAGGGAGAGGTGGGTATATTTAATATAATCTAAGAAAAATGAGTATTATCCCGGTTGCTGGACCTTTACACCAACTGGCACAACTCGGACTCGGCTTTTAATGGATATGAAGAAGTATTTGATAACAGTACACACCTTTTTAATTAATTAATTTATTTTTTTATCTCTGTACATTGTAGTCCTGAGGGCAGTTATACAGATGATCCAAATCAGGAGCACAGAGCGCCTCCCGGACCTGAGCAGCATGAGTTTGATGATGAGTTTGATGATGATGATCCTCTTCCTGCAGTGGGCCACTGCAAAGCGCTTTACTCTTTTGATGGTACAGTGGATTATTACCTGTGAACCTCAGTTTGCTTTTACATTACAGACAATAAACCATTGTATTCTATACCTGCTGAAAATATAACACAGTTTTTCTACACACTCTCACACAAACCAGCAAATCCAAACGTAGGTCATAATTTGTTAGTGGTTTGTATTAATGATGGTTTATTTGTTCTATGCATGTTCAGGTTCTAATGAGGGCACACTGGTGATGAAGGAGGATGATGTGATGTATGTCATAGAGGAGGACAAAGGCGATGGATGGACACGAGTGCGTAAGCAGGATGGCCAGGAGGGCTACGTCCCCACATCCTATGTGGCGATCACACTGGAAAAACACAGCAAAGGTGCGGTTACCTACATTTGATCTAGACACGGATGCCCACGCATACATGCCTTATTGACTCTTTGCATCGGTGGCGCAACAGCCGACCCAATACTCTGTTCACTGTGTGAGCCAATGGACAAACATACACATACACTCACGGGGTGAAGTGAGCGTTAACCTCACGAGTTATCCTTTTAGCATTTCACCTTTTGTTACTTTTAAAAAGTTTTAGCTGAACATCGGTTCAAACTTACCCCTCTGATTTTAATTTTCTTAATTTAGAGTGATTTGTCTGCATTGATGCACTGTATATTTTTAATTTTGCTTGTTCATTGTTTTTTTTAATAATTCAGTAGAAACAGATTTTATTATTAGAGTCAGTGCCTCACATTTTGCTTATAGAGATATTACTAATGATCGTACTGTTTTTGTGCGGCCTAATACAATAGACCTAAAATAACTCTTAATTGTTCATTTTCAATTGTTAAAACGATTGCACAATTATTTTTTTTCCTTTATCCCAAATGAGCTCAGGTTCCTTAAAAGCTTCTTTTAGAAACCAGCATTAGTTTCCACTGACCTTGAGAGAGATGTTTTCTGATTTTCTCCTCCAAAATTGGACAACCCAGCTGACGTTATCATGGTTCATACTTACAAAGTACCTCTTGCTCATCATACTGTGAAGTAAAGTACCCCGGATTATAGTGTTCAACCCATAACACCTTTGAAAGATAATCCGTAACTGCTTTTAAAATACATTTTCACTCCTGCTTTGGGGTAGATGCTTTCTCCACATATAGGAACCATGCATGATGTAAAGGTACAGTGAATAGTCCAGAAACAAAACCACAGTGCTCGTCATTTTCACCTGTGTGAGGTTTACATGGTAGAAATACCAACTTTGCAAAAATGTGAACTTAGACATTAGACAAGAACTTCGAGCTTCACTCAGTCTTTATATGATACATTTCAGATGTACAAATTGTTGCTGAAGGTTTAACTCTTTAATTTTCCACTGCAGTCACAGGATGTAGTACAGTAAGAAAATCAAGATGCTCAATTAGAATTACAAGAAGATTTGTGCATTTGATCAATCAGCTGGCTCATATTCCCTTATCGGTTCTACAACAGTTTCTTTTAAAACCTTACTAGAGCTGTTTTATCCAAAATACTTTTTGTTGGTCTAATATTTTCCTATAATAATTAGATTTAGTTTGAAACTTGTTGGGATGCTGATAAACACTGTATCATAACTCTATTCCTTCTAATAAATGAGAAGGCCTATATAATATCCATAGGTCCTCTTTATTTTAAAGAGCACTGTTTTAATTGGTAGGTTAAATATTAGTGTAATTACTAAAGCAGGCAGTGTTTTACTCAGTGGGTTGGTCTGGTTTCTGCTTAATTCTATCTATTTAACCGTATCTATGCAAGAAGACCATCCTGTCTTAAGTGCTAGGCTTTTTTTTAATTATTAAAATTTTTTTTATTTAAAAAGATATTTCCATTCTGAATCCCTGACTTTCAAATCAGGGTGGGTTTAGATCACATAATCTGAGTGACCATGCTCTCTTTCCTCTCTCTGTGGCTGTAGGTTCCTGAATGGATGAGTGGGGCTCTGTGGTGTTGGTGGAGGGGATACGCTGCTCTGGTAGATACGCTATCAGTAGATAGTACACGGGGGTTTAGACTTGGGGTGATACGGGACATGAGATATAGGGCAGGTTGCATGTTTGCATGCTGACTCTCATTTCCATTAACATCATTTATGTGCAGGGTGGAGAGAGAAAAATGATGGAGGGGTGGGAGTGAGACATCAGCAGCATGGTAACCAGCGTAGGAAATCCAAAGAGCTGATATGATGTTATGCATTTATCTTCCACCGTGCCTGGCCCTAACGTTTCACCTTGTTGCACTTCTTAACGTGCACCGTCCTGGGAATTAACCCCTCATCCCATTCGCTTGCCTTAACCGATTGCATGATGTGAACTCGCCAGACCTTCCGTCAGGGTCGACTCTTTTAGCATCTAGTAGGACGCGACCACTTGTTCATGTCTAATCCCTCGTCCTGCCATTTCTGTACAGTTTTTATTTTATATATGTTTCCATTTCCTCTGAATTTCCCATTGCATCCATCATGTGTGCTGTAAACGTTGAGCATGAACGAACCAGAGTAGAAGCAGGGCAGGACCACAGAGGCCTTACCACCTTCCCATCCTCAACATTTTACCGTGTGGTCCACTTGGAGCGCTGCCTCAAAGCAGCAGGGGGAGACACATGACTGCACAGCTTACCACAAGCTGCCGGACGACCTGAAAGCCAGCAATCACTTCGTTCTTTCATTCGAACCCCTCTTTATCCAGTTCTCAGTTCCAGCTTATAACGTCACGATGTTCTTTAATAACAGAGCAACTCCACATAAAGCATCCGCATCATCCGAAATCTATGTCCCGTGTGTGTTGGTAAATGTTTTGTGCTTATATTACATCCTTGTGCGTACATACAAAAATGTGTGCACATGTATATATCTAGTTAGGTTTTATTACTGATTTGTAAGTATTAACAACTTTTATTTCATATGGAATGTTTTTTTTTTATTGTCTTTTTATAGGGATTTTAATTGTGCGATTGCTTTGGCTTCTGAGAATCGTGCTGTTATCTCTGTAATCATTGCTTTTGATCGGTCTCAACACTATTCTCTACAGGACCCTGATTTTAACCAATGCACTTTCACCCTATTGCATTTGAATATGAATGAAAGAGTGAATGAGGTGTGCTTCGACTGCTACTTTTTGTATAAATATATTGTACAGTAGGAACGCAGTGACCACTATATTCTCCATTGTTTTGATCCGGAGCGAGAGTTAATGAGAAATAAATACTAAAGTCTTTCATTTCTTTTGTGTGTTTGTGTTCTTATCTTAAGTACAACCTTTGAAGCACTTTTACTTGTTCAAGTGTCCAATATATAATAATAACAAATCCAATAATTGTTATTAAGCAAAAAGCTATTTTTTATGATATCTTTAATGCCAAGAACTAGTTAATTAATCTGTAGCTGGGTAATTTAGTTTTACAGACGACATTTAATAGATTATATCCTTTTTTTTAAAGTTTTTTATATATATATATATATATATATATATATATATATATATATATATATATATATATATATATATATATATATATATATGTATGTATGTATGTATAAAAAAAACCTGCTACACGTGAGCACAATCTGGCTCCCGACCTCAGTTCTAGTTCCCAGATGTTTATAGGGGTTGTTCAGGGTTCTGTGTGGGCCAGTTAAGGTCTTTCACATTAAACTTAACAGTTTTTATGGACATTGCTTTATGCACTGAACCCAAACTAATATAAAATACATGCTTTTTAACTGTTTTATCATGACAGAATATGAAGTAATTAATTTACCCGTAACATAATTTAATGTTTATGTGGTGCCTCTTCAAGTAATTTTTCACAAACCACTGTGTTCTTGATGTGTCTACAATGTTAATCTCCAAGAAGCTGGTAAGTGGATTTATTATGCTGTTTTTGTTATATTAATATACAGTATTATAATAATTATATTATTTGTTAAGATATATAATGTAAAGCTCATAAGTTGTGTACATCATTACAGCAAATATGTTATACCATGTTATATATATATATATATATATATATATATATATATATATATATATATATATATATATATATATATATATATATATATATATATATATATGTCATGCTTTACATTGTAAATCAACCAATACCTTTAGGTTAAACCTGTTCTAAATGAAAGCACATTTTTTACTAGGAGCCTCTTTATTTTAACACCGTAATTTTCCCACATTTCATATCTGAACCTTTATAAATGTGATCATCAATGGGATTTTAAAGGTGTTTTAATTAATGCATGTTAATTATCTGTCCATTTATTTTTTGTTTTGCCGTTAGCTTTAATGTCATTGTTTATGAATGTCCACATGAATTATTTTTAATTATATTAATATAACTATTATTTAGATTTTTAGTTCATGTTTAAATAAAATGTAGATCTACACTTTTTAATAAGACACCAAACTGGTAGACATTTTATTAGACATTTACATTTCTTGTGACATCATATATAAACATTTTAAAATTGTTGGACTATTTACATGTTAATGACCTTCAAGAATAAACTATTATACACAGAGTAGCATTCACATGCTCACCTTTAGTAACAATTATATACATCAGTTTTCATGTTAGCCTTTTAGTTTTTAACACCGAGGTTTTAATTCTGAATGAAACGAATACATAAGCAGAACAGTTGTTACTGTATAAATATGACATCGATTTACAACACTATCACGCTGGTGCTTTAAATAATCATTTCATTTTTGAACCCTCTTATTCTCATATGGGATGCTGGAGCTTTTCTCAGTACTCATTGGGTAAACACTGGGACACTTGGTCAGCAGACACACAAACACACAACACATGTATACAAAGGGTTAATTCAGTGTTCTTAATTCACTAAACTGCAGACAGGAGGACATGCATTTACTCCACACAGTCAGGACTCTTTAAACCTGAAAGGTTTTGAATTGAGGTAACTGTGCTTCCTTAAATAATTATGAAAACATTTATATTGCAATTTATATGTTTGCTGCTATATTTTCATGAAAGTCTTTAAACCTCTAGCACTTTTTGGGTAATGGATCTTTTTTGGAAGTGTTTAAGATGGGAAAATCTTTGGGCTTTTAGATGACCTGTACAAAACATTTGTAAAAAGGCTTTGAATATTTTTTTCGGTTTATTTATTACGTCTCCTGCACAGCATGACTGAATGTGTAGCTTTTGGAATAAGTGCACATCTGCTTTCTTCACAGTTCTGTCTGTTTGATGGGAGGTTCTAGTTTTCTGGACAGTGCAGTCAGGATGAGTTTAAACTTGTCGTAGCGTTCAGTCTGGTTAACACCAGCCCCTCTGCTGCCCCACAGCAACCGCAGCTGGAAATCAGTTGTCAGGATCTCCAGTAAGTCCTCATCAGCACTGAAGTCTGCCAGGGAAAAGAATATTATATATTACTACATCACACAGTGAAGGATGTCATTTTTAAATAGAAAATTATATTTAATATATATTATATTGGCGGCACGGTGGCTTAGTGGTTAGCACGTTCGCCTCTCAGCGCTAGGGATTCCTGGTTCGAATCCCCATCTGGGTGGAGTTTCCATCTTCTCCCCGTGTCTGCGTGGGTTTCCTCCGGGTTCTCCGGTTTCCTCCCACAGTCCAAAAACATGGATCAAGTCAATTGAGTTCTCCAAATTGCCCCATATAGAGTGTGTATGCGTGCATGTCTGTGTGAGTGACTGTGTGCCCAGCGATGGATTGGCCCCTGTCCTGGGTGTATCTGCCCAGCGCCCGAAACGTTCTCCCCTGGATGGGCATGGGGAACCCCACCGCGACCCTAATATAGGATAAAGTGGGAGATAATGAATGAATATATTATATTATTATATTATGTTTATAAATATAAAATTTTATTTATAAAGCCAGTTATGTTTCTATAGTTTGTTACAAGTTTATTGCACGTTTTGTTCCAGTCAGTTGATGTATTTGAAGCAGTTCCAAAGTCAAGAAGATAAGTAATTTGAGGACAAGGCCAAATAATCTGCATCAATGTGCACAACCACGAAAAAACATAAATTCACGGCCGAAGAATTAAACCTTGGGCAGGTCACTGTCACAGATTTAAAAATATGGTTTTCAATTTTGAAGGCCTGACTTGCGAACAATTTATTCCAAAGGTGTTTAATGGAATTGAGATTATATACCCGGGAAAACAATTTAATAGTCATTAATATGCTTTAGGATCAATACATCATTTTTTTAGTTTATTTGTTTTTTATTATTTTGTAATAATTATTATTAGTAAACTATAAATCTGGTCATGTAGTATAAAAAGTTTCCCTTGTCTGAGGGATGTTTTTAATTTCTCAAACTAATTACATCCCCATTACTTAATCAATTAATACATTCATTATCTCCCGCTTTATCCTATATTAGGGTCGCAGGGGGGTTCCCCATGCCCATCCAGGGGAGAACGTTTCGGGCGCTGGGCAGATACACCCAGGACAGGGCGCCAATCCATCGCTGGGCACACACTCACTCACTCACACACTCTATATGGGACAATTTGGAGAACTCAATTGACTTGATCCATGTTTTTGGACTGTGGGAGGAAACCGGAGAACCCGGAGGAAAACCACATGGACACAGGGAAAACATGGAAACTCCACCCAGATGTGTTGTGAGGAGAACATGCTAAACACTAAGCCACCGTGCCGCCTCAATTAAGACATAATATATTAATTATTCCAAAATGAAATTTAACATAAGCTCTTACCTTGTAGGACCCTTTGTGCATTGTAAGTGTAGGTGTCAGCATTGCGTGCAACAGCTCTGGCTTCCTCTAGATGGCGCAACATGATTTCACAACCCTGGTCGTTGCTCTCCCAGAGCTCCATGCCTTCAAAAGCAACTGCTGGTCTTTCCATTAGAGTAATGAGGGGTAAGAGCAGGGGTACTGTGGTACTGCTGAGAGGAACCTCTGCTGCACAGAACATTGGGAGGGGGGGGGTCAGACTTTGTTTCCCAAATTAATGTTTATCTTCTCGGCTTTTCTTTTGTACGATGTTAATTGACATTGACACAATGTTTGAATCACAATTAGAAACTTACCTCCTCCTTCGTAAAGGTCTTTGTAGAATGGTTTCAGAGACTTCTCATAAAGGATGGCAGTTTGGGTATAATTTCGGCGCAGCGTTGTCCACGTATGATCCAGTCTTGTGATCTGTAAGCCGAGAAGAAAAAGGGTTTAAGCCTATTACCTGCAGGTTTCCGCTTGGAATTTGGAAACAGTAGTAAGGAGCTTTTACCTGAGGCATATCCAGAGCTTTCATTATAGAGGAAAAGGCATAAAGGTCTCCCATGGAGTCTTTTAGCTCCAGGGCAACCAGAATGATCCGGTTTAGCGTAGCTGTTCTCTCCTCCAGGCTGCCTGTACAACCCAGGATGTCTACAGCAACTCCGATTGCCATGGTGTTATGTCTGTGATGTATAGAGAACAGAACAGAACTACAATCAGAGTGTGTTTGACGAATTATAGAATCACCATAGAAAGTCTCCTCCACTAATAACCATGCAATGAAAATATAATATGCATATACAGTATATATTATATATCTCTACTAGGGTTGAGGGGGGTGTTGCCCATGCCCATCCCCATCCAGGGGAGAACGTTTTGGGTGCTGGGCAGACACAACAAGGACAGGGCACCTATATATAATATATATATATATATATATATATATATACGTGGTTAGCACGTTCGCCTCTCAGCACTAGGGATTCCCGGTTCGAATCCCAATCTGGGTGGAGTTTCCATGTTCTCCCAGTGTCCGCGTGGGTTTCCTCCGGGTTCTACGGTTTCCTCTCATAGTCCAAAAACATGGATCAAGTCAATTGAGTTCTCCAAATTGTCCCATATAGAGTGTGTCTGTGTGAGTGTATGCCCAGTGATAGATTGGGACCCTGTCCTGGGTGTATCTGCCCAGTGCCCGAAACGTTCTCCCCTGGATGGGCATGGGGAACCCCACCGTGACACTAATAGAGAATAAAGCTGAAGATGAATGAATGAATGAATGAATATACATATTTAATTTGTGTATGTGTGTGTATATGCATGTATGTATGTATGTGTATATATATATATATATATATATATATATATATATATATATATATATATATATATATATATATATTTACACACACACACAGTTTAGTACATTAAGCAGTACTCTGTTTTTATCTGACAGCTGTAAATATGTGTTTCCACCTAAAATGGATCAGGAATAAAGTGTTTAGCAAATAACATCCTTCTAAAGCATGCCTATGGTTCCATTTCCAGCCAAATTTCTAACATCTTAAGTTGCTTTCAACTTTATTGTCAAACAGAAGGTGACTATTTTTTTTTTTTTTTTTTACTTTTCTGCTTCTCTTTAAATCATTGGTTCAAATGGAATAGGTTTAAGTTTTAAATAAATGTTAGAAAGAATAATCCTTGCATTAGATGTTCATCGCATCACACTAATAATACAATATGCACGGTTGTTTAATCTGTTTATTTGGTGTTCAGGTTTCTCTCGTGTGCTGTGTGAGGTAAAACCGTGTATACTTCACCTTTCCATGAGGTCTTGACGCAGTTGCCTCCCATGTGGAAGTGTCACCAGCTCCAGCCCCGACGTCACACCCATCTGACACTTCACTTCTTCTGAAACATTTAGGATTCTTGCGACCTGGAAAAGTCCCCACAATATAAAGTTTTATTATTTTCCCTCCTTTTTTTCCCTTTATGTTCAGTAATGCAGTGCATTTAGTCCTGTCCTGCCCAATTCAACTCCCACTATGAAACCATTTGACACTTTGGCAGGTCGGCTGGAAAAACCAGACTAAGAAGAAGTAATGGGAAATTGTAATTATCAACCTGTTACTGCAAGAGTTTGGGTGTGTGTTATACAATTGTAGTCATTTGTAGCTCCATAGTTAAATAATTAAGAGATTTTACTCCAAAGTCATGGGAATATAAAAAAAGAAGCAATTTAACACACGATTCTCAGCTGTGATTCTCAGACTCACATTAACAACCATGAAATAACACTATGATCAGTGATCTGCTGACAAATAATGATGAGTGTTTAGTATTATAACGTTTTCATATTGTACAAATCAAAGTTCTTTATAGTTCTATTCTAAAAACCAGCAATATAAAACCAGATGTTTAGACATTATTATGACGTTGCTCGTGACATAGTCCTCAATACCTGTTTTATAACAACATAACATAGAAACACTGTCCTTACCTACCTACCTAACAACCAGAGATGGGAGAAGTTACCAAATCCTACTTGAAATGTACAAGTATGATTAATAAAGTACACTTATTAAAAAAAAACTTCTAATAGGATTATGTGCAGTTTTTAAACCCATATAGCAATATACAGTGTAAACTAGAGTGTAATAGGCTTTAATTAAATTTGACTTTGTACAGACTATAAACTGAGCACAGTGTTCTTTAATGAAACCACCGGAATAAGACCAGAGTCTTAATAAATGAAATTTTTCCCCTTATGTTAGTTGTTTTTTCCGGTGTGTGTTTCATATTTAATTAGAATATCTAATGCACACTGAAGGTAAACAACTAACTAAAGCTTGAATTAGCAGGTTCTCAGGACGTCCTCCGGTCCTTGTATTTAATGCCACTGATGCAAATCTGCTTTCACTTCTTTTCTTTATCCATCTCTGATATCTGTATTGGTTTTAATAATGTAGTGTAATCGGCATGAAATACAGATATGTCTTTTAAATATAATTAGAGAAGTACTGATTATTTTCTACTCTTGTGTGTGACGCTATTGTGTAGAAACATCCATCCATCCCCATGCCCATCCAGAGGAGAACGTTTCGGCGCTGGGCAGATACACCCAGGACAGGGCGCCAATCTATCACTGGGCACACACTCACTCACACAGACACAAACACACTCTATATGGGGCAATTTGGAGAATTCAATTGACCTTGATCCATGTTTTTTGGACTGTGGGAGGAAACCGGAGAACCCGGAGGAAACCTATGCGGCCACGGGGAGAACCAAGAATCTCCCACCACTAAGATGCTAACCACTAAAGCACCGTTCCTCCCTCGTTGTGTAGAAACAGAATTCTAGAATCTGGTTTATTAAATTGTGTAAAAATTAGTTTGGACTGTTTAGACTGTTATTCATTCATTCATTCATTATCTCCCGCTTTATCCTCTATTAGGGTCGCGGTGGGGTTCCCCATGCCCATCCAGGGGAGAACGTTTTGGGTGCTGGACAGATACACCCAGGACAGGGCGCCAATCTATCACTGGGCACACACTCACTCACAAAGACATGCACGCATACACACTCTATATGGGGCAATTTGGAGAACTCAATTGACTTGATCCATGTTTTTGGACTGTGGGAGGAAACCGGAGAACCCGGAGGAAACCCACGCAGACACGGGGAGAACATGGAAACTCCACCCAGATGGGGATTCGAATCGGGAATCCCTAGCACTGAGAGGAGAACATGCTAACCACTAAGCCACCGTGCCGTAGATTTAAACATAATACGGATAAATGTTAAATAGACTTATATGACTTTAATATATATTCTTTAGCATCGAGTACTTATTCTGCTTGCCTTGTGATTTGTAGACTTAAATTTGGGGATTAGTTAACAAAAGAGATAACCGATGCAGATCCGAGTCTGTTTTCTATGTTTACATTTTTATTAGGAGTCTTTACCTGACAATCTGCCTGTAGGATGTGCTTGGCGATGACCTTTGGGTTCTGACTGACCAGCAGTTCTTTGGATCTCTTTAATACTGACATTTCCAGTGGTTTATTCTCTGAAGGCAGGAGTCTGAACTCTATGTCCGCTGGCCTGAAGGACGAAGCCACCTCAAACACAGGCCTCAGGAAAGACCTCCTCTTTTTTAAGATGGTGGCATCTTGACCCGCTTGCCTCTGCTCCTCATCTTCATCGCTGCTGTTCTCCAGTGCCTCGATGGCGTGATGATACGAGCTACGATCCAACTTCATGTTTCCACCATTGTGTACCCTCTCATCCTCCACCTTTAGTCGATCCACATAGCCATTGGTCCGGTTACACTTTTCCCACTCAGCAGCGCTGCATGGGCTCAGCTTACAGCAGCCAGCGTCCGGGCTAACAGGACTGATCCTTCGGCTCATGGGCCACTCCATCTGGGACTTGGGTGGTACCGGAGGGAAAGCAGGAGAGTGGGGAAACCTCATAGAGGGCACTTTGCTGGGTTTGGGAGGAGGTTTGGGGCAAAGCTGACTGTCTGAACCACGGATTGCCTCTGAGCCTGGTTGCATCTCAAAGGTCATCCGACGAGGGACCGTTGGGCTGAGCACTGGTTCACTGCCAGTCCTGAACACTGGAGACTTCGGGCACGTTTGGGCCTCCATATGGAGCGTCTGGCCCTGTGGCCTTGATCCTGCAAGCATATAAAGTTGTATGAATAATTTATGCCATTATTTGCATATTCATAACATCACACAGCTACTTGGCACCGACTCTGTAGAGACATGAGCCGAAGTCATTGCTGGAAGCAGCTTGAATAGGAAATTGCGCTTCCAGGCTTTTGACACGCGCTGCACAAAGCTACAAATTACTTTCTACTCCGCTACCCCGTCAACTAAATTGACATAAAATGTTTTGTCTGTGTCGGCTATTCCAATTCATTCTGCATACGTTCTCTCTTAACACGTGGCTCTCTGAAGGGAAAGTGAGTTTCAAAAGCCGAATGAAGACACAATGACTTTGAAAATGACTTTCGCTGTTGTACAGAGAACAAGACCGAAAGAAAATAACTGCTTTTCAGGGCTGTCAGAGCAGCGGACCGTCAGATGAGGAGCGTGACGGCACATCAAACAGGGATGAAAGCAGATGAGAGTGTGCTCACCGAGTGGAAGGAAGCTTTCAGACTGATGGGTCTTCAGTGGCCGTCTCCTCTCCTGTACGTGGTTCAGACACGCTGGGTGGCTCCCACACTTGTCTCTTGTGCTGTAAAGGAAAAATCTGGGTCATTGACGTCCCTTCTGAAGTGAACAGGACTCGTTATGAAGAAGTTTACGAAAAAGCTGCCGTGCAGTAATGTTATATGCTGTATCTTCACTCGAATGAAAGCTTGTAATTTACTTAGGGTATTTTTTGTCATGGTTTGTTTTGGCATTCCTCTCTATTCAGCTCCACATACATGCGCAGAGTTATTCCTCCCTAGCCACAAAAGTAAACTTGTACTTATCTTTGCTGCTGTTGCATGAAAGCAAGACAGTATACGGTCAAAAGTATGCAGACTCCTCACAGGCAAATCCAAAATGGGTTCATTAATCACAAGGCGGTTCAACAGTCCGCCGAGTCAATGTTCAGTCAAGCATTTATGACACTTTATGATTAATGTTGGGTAATAAGACAAAAAGCCTAAATGGCATATTATACTCATAGCTGTCTGAAACAATTGGGGATCTACATCCACAAGACCTCATGACGGTCCAATATGCCAATATGACAGCTTTAATTAATTTTTTTGGTTGTGTATCTGGGATTTTTTTTGCTTTTTCATTCAAAACATAATTTCTGAGCTCAAACACTGATGCGGTACAAAAGAACCTGGCTCATTATCTTTGTTCTAGTTCGTTTCAAGTGTGGTTACAGAGGTTGAGTTGAGGGGCTCTTTGTGGCTCATGTCTTTCCCCGCCAAACTCACACAATCAGAACTTTGAACACATCACTTTGTGTAATGGGGCACTGGAAACAGAAACGGGGCAGTTGTAGGCATGTGGTTAAAGAAACAGCCTTGTGACCTGAAGGTCCTTGGTTCGATTCCCAGTCCCACCAAGTACCATGGTTAAAGTGCAATAGGGCAAGTCACCTAACCTAACTCTCTGGGTGCCATATATAGGGCTGCCCACTGCTCATGTGCTCACTTCACTTAGTGTGTTTATACAGTATGCGTGTGTTTCACTGCACTGAATGTGGAGGGCAAATTCCTTTGTGTGTAGCACAGCAGACAAAATAGATCAATCTATTCACTCATTCATTATCTTCCGCTTTATCCTGTATTAGGGTCGCGGGGAGGGGGGGGGTCCCCATGCCCATCCAGGGGAGAACGTTTCAGGTGCTGGGCAGACACACCCAGTGCCAATCTATCGCTGGGCACACACACACACACACACACACACACACAAACACACTCTACATGGGACAATTTGGAGAACTCAATTGACTTGATCCATGTTTTTGGACTGTGGGAGGAAACCAGAGAACCCAGAGGAAACCCACACGGACACGGGGAGAACATGGAAACTCCACCCAGATGGGGATTTGAACTGGGAATCCCTAGTACTGAGAGGAGAACATGCTAACCACTAAGCCACCGTGCCACTAGATCAATCTAATCAAATCTATTATTGCATTATAGTCTAATTTGGTATGTAGACTTTCATATTGAGTAGTTTCATTTTTACTGTATCCTTGTCATAGTTTTCCATGTCTCTTAACTGGCAGAGCTCCGATCACTGTGGGCCAAATGTGACGGCACTTAGTTTTGTTCTTTCTTACCTGAGAAGGTTCCCACGAGCAGGGGCGTGATCCTGGACATGTCCATTCATGATGTTTAAGCTCAAGCGTTTGGAGCTCTGGATCTTCTTCTCTCGGTGGCATGATTCCGCTCGTATCGATCCCACTCCGTACTTTTCTTCCAAGCACCTTAGCGGCAGGTTCCTGTTGATGGGTTGAAAGATGATGGCACCCACCACCTCGGACACAGGCTCACGGTTTCCCACGTAGTATCGGACTAGAGCAGGGATGCTGTCGAAGCCATCCTTCTCGAACAGGTACTGCACTCGCGAATAGGCCTCATTCATTACCACCACCCGCTTGTTGATTTTAAAGTGCTGGGGACTGTTTTTCCACTGACACGTCAGGACGTAATTGCCTGGACTGGACAATGAGTCACGAATCAGGAAGTCGCCATCTCGCTGGACCAAGTTTTCAGCCACCTAGTCACCAAAAGCACAAAGGTGGACGTTATTAATTATTTGTTGACTTATTATTTCAATACACATTTGCTATTGAGATGTTTTTAATTTATATACCAAGTACAAGACTACATACACTTTCTGGACAGTTAACAGGACACACCTCTTGGGGCAGTAGGTTTGTGGTTAAGGAACCAGACAATCAGAAGGTTCCAAGTTCAGGTTCTGGTCCAACCATGTACTATGGCTGAAATACCCTTGGGCAACGCACCTAACCCCATTTGAGACTGTCTACGGCTCCGGCCATGTGTGCTCACTTCACTTCCCCATCGCTGGGAGGCAAACCTGCTAATCACTAAGCCACCATGAGGTCTGGGTTTGATTTCTGTTTTTTATTTTTAATAGTAATTATATCTATTAGTGTTATTTGTCCCACTGGCGCAGTTCTTTTCATCATGTAATCATTAGTTGATGTGTTTGAACTGACCTTTAACTGATCTTTGATCAACCATACCCAGGTGGACTAGCAGTGCTGGTTCAAATTTATTTGTGGTTGACCAATATCTGACCAGAACAAAGCATTTAAACATCTCATTTTAGTCTTAACTAGATCCTATATTCAAGCGGCATGGTGGCTTAGTGGTTGGCATGTTCTCCTCTCAGCGCTAGAAATTCCTGGTTCAAATCCCAATCTGGGTGGCGTTTCCATGTTCTCCCCGTGTCCACGTGGGTTTCCTTCGGGTTCTCCGGTTTCCTCCCACAGTCCAAAAAGATGGATCAAGGTCAATTGAGTTCATCAAATTGCCCCATATAGAGTGTTTCTGTTTGAGTGATTGTTTGCCCAGCGATAGATTGGCGCCAAAATTTGTGTCCAAAATTTTCTCCCCTGGATGGGCATGTTGGCGGCACGGCGGCTTAGTGGTTAGCACGTTCGCCTCTCAGCGCTAGGGATTCCCGGTTCGAATCCCCATCTGGGTGGAGTTTCCATGTTCTCCCCGTGTCTGCGTGGGTTTCCTCCGGGTTCTCCGGTTTCCTCCCACAGTCCAAAAACATGGATCAAGTCAATTGAATTCACAAAATTGCCCCATATAGAGTGTGTCTGTGTGAGTGAGTGAGTGTGTGCCCAGCGATGGATTGGCGCCCTGTCCTGGGTGTATCTGCCCAGCGCCCAAGACGTTCTCCCCTGGATGGGCATGGGGAACCCCACCGCGACCCTAGTCGAGGATAAAGCGGTACATAATAGATGGATGGATGGATGGATCCTATATTCCAGCTAATGCTTCCTAATATCAATTTAAAAAATCATCATGTGTGATTTGTGGGAACTGAGCATCAAGGTCACTGATTGCTTTAACGGCTTTCTCCTCCGTTGTTTAGTGAACACCCTCTACCTCTGCAGGCTGACTCATTCCAGTTTAAAGCTGCGACGCCATTGAGAGTAAACATGGCCTTCTGTCCAGTTCATGCACTGACGTGTTTCATGTCCTTCACACCCCCCCCCCCCCCGTCACCCGCTGTACACACTGATGATGTACGCAGCATGTCACACGATTTTCTCTCAGAGAGACATTCACAAGAGCAGTTGTTTTCCTGAAGCCTCTTTCTAACACATAACCTGATGATGAATTGATTTCAAGTCACACATTAGCTTCTGCTCAATCATCACTTCACTGCGCTCTTAACCTTAACCTTAACCAGGAAAGCTGACCGTTTTTAATTTATATCAGCACAGTTATGAATATAAGCACGTTTTTCTCTGAGATTGCTGCAGATATACAATAATCATATTTATGAGAATTCAAGCTTGTTTATATAGCAATTCCATCCATTCATTATCTTCCGCTTCATCTTCTATTAGGGTCGCGAGGGGGGGGGGGGGGGGGGGGGGGGTTTCCCATGCCCATGCCCATCCAGGGGAGAACATTTCGGGCTCTGGGCAGATACACCCAGGACAGGACGCCAATCCATCACTGGACACACACTCACTCACACAGACACACTCTATATGGGGCAATTTGGAGAATTCAACTGACCATGATCCATGTTTTTGGACTGTGGGAGGAAACCGGAGAACCCGAAGGAAACCCACACGGACCCGGGGAGAACATGGAAACTCCACCCAGATGGGGATTCGAACCGGGAATCCCTAGTGCTAAGAGGAGAACATGCTAACCACTAAGCCAGCGTGCCAATAGCAATTCTGAATATTATTAAAACCAGTACAAAAATAATATTCGGCATTAATTCCACTTCTTCGTTTTTTATTTATATTTTAATATTAAATAAATCACGAGTGCGGCACGGTGGCTTAGTGGTTAGCACGTTCTCAGCACTAGGGATTCCCGGTTCGAATCCCCATCTGGGTGGAGTTTCCATGTTCTCCCCGTGTCCACGTGGGTTTCCTCCGGGTTCTCCGGTTTCCTCCCACAGTCCAAAAACATGGATCAAGTCAATTGAGTTCTCCAAATTGCCCCATATAGAGTGTGTATGTGTGCGTGAGTGTGTGCCCAGCGATGGATTGGCACCCTGTCCTGGGTGTATCTGCCCAGCGCCCGAAACGTTCTCCCCTGGATGGGCATGGGGAACCCCACCGCGACCCTAACATACTGTAGGATAAAGCGGAAGATAATGAATGAATAAATAAATCACGCTCTTTCTCTCTCACCATCTTTTTCACTTTCCTCCACCCCTCCCTCCTAAAAATTACTTCTTTTAACAAAGTTTTTCTGTTTAAAAGCAATGTTTTTATCCATCTGTTTAAACAGACACGTGCCTCAGAATGATGCTTTATTATCTTTAATTACATATGAGTCTTTTTTTTTATTGTGCAGCCTTGTCTCTTCCCGGTAAAATGACATATTGGTCGAGTCAATATTTTGCTCCAATATTTTGTCTATTTAGTTTTTATTTTATTCCAGTAAATTTTCAAGAGCATACACAATTTTTCTTTTTAGATAAGGCCACAACACACACATGCCCTATCACAACCTTTATTTCTACTCCACAATCTCATGTGAGAATAGCACTCTTTAGTGGGTAGTTCATGCATGGAATTGATTCTTCATGCTTTCTGAACCCCACTTTTATAATTTGAGCCTGATGAGTCTTTGAATTGTTGTTCTGGTATATGTCTGTGCCATCAGGAAAAAAAGAACCATTTGAAAGGATGGCCTGGTTATTCAGTACATGCAGATACTCAGCTGACTGGTTAATATTGTTGCATGACATTTGCTTAACCATAACATAACCTATTCAAAAGAATCGTAACACTCCAAAGTCCAAACAGACTCTTTAAACCCTGCAGTTTATATTAGAATAGAGTGACAATGATCTGTAATCTGGTGACCTGACCGACGAATCGGCTGCAACGTGCTTACCAAAATAGACTCACGTTTGATGTCTGACTGTTTTGTTGAAGGACACATGGTTCATTTAAGCTTAATTGAAAAAAAATAAAGCAACAGACGCCCCCATTAAATCGCCTGTAAAAAGCTGACTCGTTTCATTTCCACAGCTACAGCACGTTTAAGCCTTTAATGTATTTTTATTCTGAACGCAACTCTAAGCTGGTTTACTGTCTTTGCACTGAATAGCATGCATCCTATTATTTAAAGTTTAAGGCGACCTTCGGTTGTATACTTTAAAGCTATACTGAATCAGCTGGGTTATATTTTTAATGTCATTAGACCCTGCTTACCCCGACTACAAATCTGAATTCACTCACCAAAGCCATACAATTGTAATTGAAAATGTATATAATATATATATATATATTCATTCATTCATTCATTCATTCATTATCTTCCGCTTTATCCTATATTAGGTTCACGGGGGGATCCCCATGCCCATCCAGGGGAGAACATTTCGGGTGCTGGGCAGATAGACCCAGGACAGGATGCCAATCTATCGTTGGGCATACACTCACACAGACACGCACACATACCCACAATATATGGGGCAATTTGGAGAACTCAATTGACTTGAACCATGTTTTTTGGACTGTGGGAGGAAACCGGAGAACCCGGAGGAAACCCACGCAGACACGGGGAGAACATGGAAACTGGGAATCCCTAGTGCTGAGAGGAGAACATGCTAACCACTAAGCCACTGTGCCGCCCCATATTAAACTAAACATGCAATATTAATAACCCTATATATATATTTTTTTTATTTTATTATTTTTTTTATTTTTATTTTATTTTTTTGAGAAAAAAGTATTTAAGCAGTACAGACCACTACATTCTACCTGAAATGGAAAAAAAGGTATTACAGCATTTGCATACTACTTCCACAGGATTTTCTTTTATAACACGCTATTGTACTTCGGTCTGCCATTTGCAGCCATAATAGTTTTTCTGAAAAAGCTTATTACAATTAAAGGCTAAGAGCTGATTGAATTACCACATTGGAAAACATGTAATGGCTTTATATTTTAGAAGTACAACTAAATACACTGCATCTTCAATTTCACATCTCAACCTTGATGAGCAGCAATGATTGTGAACCAGCAAACAGCACCGTTTCTGTTCAGACAGCTTCAAAGTTTAATATTCAGATTTTATTTACTGCATTCACCAAAATGTTTTTATTTCCGTGATTGCAGGACGGACTCCCGTCTCAAGGCTGCATTGTAGCAAATACTGCCACATGTCTTTTATTTCTTCTGTTTACTGTATGTATATTACACAAAGAAGGTAAATGTTCATTTGCCAGAAGGTTGGGATAGTTGCCCAGAATTACTCTACTCAGAAAAATACAGCCGGACACAGGATTTAAATGTTTTAAATTAGTAGTAATCTGTCATTTTAAAATTTGAAACAAACCCTTAGTGTTTTCAGCCCCTTTTTCTGCACAAGTGTGTGTGTGTGTGTGTGTGTGTGTGTGTGTGTGTGTGTGTGTGTGTGTGTCTGTCCATATGTGTATGCATAATGGTACCTGTCTGGGAATGGCACCATGGTACCAGGCATGGCTGCGTGGTTCCTCTCCATTCTGTTTCAGCTCCTCTTCCAACTCTTTGCGCACCTTCTCCGGAGCTCCATCCATGATGTACTTGTCCCGGGAGAACTGCACATAAATGGGAACAAGGACGCCATTCAGTATCCTCGGGTCCATGGTGGTGCTGCACACAGCTCAGGCCACCACACACTTTTTCCCTGTCACAGTTTCTTTCTCTGCAGCCCTTAATCCACTTCTCTGGCTCTTTCCCAATGTGTAACTGCCTGATGTACCTGTTTTGACTAAAGGCTGGCACTTTCTATGACTCAACTTTCCTAGTCTCCCCCTTCTCCTCTGTCTCCTACCTCCGATAGGTCTGACAACCTGCCCTACCCTTATCTGTAGGTGTACACAGGCAAAAATCTGCTCCTTCCTGTTCAGTTATCTGACTCATCCTGCTCTGTCACTGATTTGTTTAGTGAAAACAAAAAAAAAGTTAAAGGACACCTGTGTAATATTGAGTGGAAAGCTAAATTGGGACTGATTTGAATTATTTAACAGTATGAGGGAAACAGCTTTATGCTGCATATTTCTCACCAAGCTTCAGTGGACAGCCTCTTTATCCTCCCAACTACATTACTTATACATGAATGTAATTATGCTGAATTCTGAATCTCAGAAAACTGCTGAATATTTAAAACTTTCCCTTTCATTTACAAACACTTGACCTGCTCGTACACGTTTCATGGCATGTTTTTTAGTTGAGTTCATGTGCTTGTTTTCCGGATTTGTCCATTTTATTGGTAGAAAAACACGTCTCATTGCTGAAGGTTACGAGACTTTAGGTGTGCTGGCAACTTTATGCAGTTGTGAAAAGTTGGCATTGTATAAAAATTTAGACCAGACGGGCAAAAAATACTACAAACCACATGTGTTCAAACACAGCGTTCATTTCAGAGCAAAAAGGAACCTGAATGGTTCAACTACCATAAACCATATTGAACTAGATAATCCCTGACTTCCTTTAAAAAAGGAGGTTCTCTGATAATACAATGCAGCCTATTCTTAAAAACCCAGCACTCCATGAATGCCTGGGTAAATAACGTCTTTGGTTCAGTTCAGGGTTTGATACAGAGGGCCATTACAACTCCACCTTTTAGACACAAATGGTCATTTTTATTTTTAATCTGCTACATTTTATTTTTTTCGTCAGAAGAATATGCCTTAAAATGTACAGTTAGACTGACTCAGCTCTAGGTTTTGTATTAAAAAAAAAAAATAATAATAATATTTAAAACCTAGAGTTCAGAGGTTTTCATGCCGTAGTTATTCTCTAACACAGAAAACAAAAATAATATATTTCATCAGTTAAAAAAGTGGATTAAAGACAGATTCGATTAAGTTTTTTTTAATAAGACAAAGTAACTACTTAGTGAGACTTGAGTCTCAAATATTCTTAGGCATAATTTATTATTATAGATTTAAATTAGAATGAAATAGAAACCACATACATGCTCGGGTTCATTCAATCTATTCTCCTAGTGATTTTTGACCAGCGGTAAACATCGATTGCAGATCAATAACTTTATCTTTAGCAAAATTCATATTTTAGCTGATTATGTGTGTGTGTCCTCAATGATGAACAATTGAACATGTGAAACAATACTGTATATCCACAAAATGTTGGTTGTCACTCCCACATGTGCACTGCTGAGGCCCCTTCACAAAACTGCTTTAATAATTTTAAATGTTAATAAAAACAAGCATAAGCTTAAAACTATCTTAATCCGGGCTTAATCCAGGAATAACTCTGGGTAAGTACTCATTACTCATTGGCATCCGTTTGGCTATTAACACATGGTGATTACTTCTGACACTTGTCTCGTTGCTCAAGCCTGATTTGTGTATGTGTGAATGAAGTATGTAAGTCCAAGACAACAAAATTAGACCTGATAAATGAGATCCCTCTTTGTGTGTTAAACAATTAGAGCGATTTATAATTTAAGCCATTGTACATGGTGGGATCGATAAGCGAACCGAGGACCTTCGGGTCATAAGACTAGTTCCTCAAACACAAGCCTACAATTTTTAGTACAGCAAATTTAACAATGTGTCTGATTTCTTTAAATTTGCCAAGTTCAACAGCTCATTAAGATCTGTTAACAACATTACATTCACCTGATTATATATGAACCATATTAGATACAATTAATAATTTTTTCTTATAAAATGTAAAAACATTAAACGTATTTTTCATTATACTACAGTCAAAAAAGAAAATAAAAGTCTGCTGGAATGTGTGCTATGTTCAGGACCCAGCCTCAAAGCCTTTAAGTGCCGGCTTCATGCCCACTACAGCAGTTGTGTGTACTGTGGTTGCTTCATGTGGTGACAGTGTTTTACCTCAGGTTATATCTGGCTGCTTAGGAAGTGCTTCATATTTCACATATGACTTCTGAATTACAACATATATAATTTACAAAACTTTATAGGATGTAGATTTTTTTATGTGTATATAGTGCAAACTTAATCTGATACAGCCAGCACTGGCTCTTTGTTGTAGCAACAGCTGATGATCTACAAAAGAAAAGTCAGTATGTTTGGTTTAATTAGCACGGACAATTTAAATGTGCATGCGCTTTTAGCTGCTTAAATTAAAATAGTTTTTATGGCCCGCTAAAGCAGCGTTACAGCCTGACAGATGGCAGTGAACGTGGCAACTGATCTAAAGATTAGCCACATTGTTTGGATTTTATTTTTAGCTAGTTAGGACATTGATACTACATGTTTCTACATACTGTAGGCAGTTCATAGAATACAAAAAATATTTTACACAAATAACTTACTTATGGCAGAAAGTAAGTGGGTTCATACAACAACACATTTTATTGGTTGGTCAGGAGTTTCCGTTTTCTTCGTGTCCATGTGGGTTTTCCGCCGGTATGTTTTGTTTCCTCCCAGATTCCAAAAAATGTGAATTGGTGGATTGGATATTTTAAATCCAGTGGATGTGTGATGCAATGAGCCATAACCCCGAACCTGGCATGTTTCCATACCAATGTAATTGCAAAAAGGCTTTATATTTAAATGTTACATAATTGCTATTCAGGGCGGTGGCTTAGTGGTTGGCACGTTTGCTTCTCAGCGCTGGGGATCCAGGTTCGAATCCCAAGTTTCCATGTTCTCCCTGTGCCTCTGTGGGCTTCCTTCGGGTTGTACAGTTTCCTCCCACAGTCCAAAAACATGAATTCAAGTTAAATTGGCATATCAAAATTGCCCCACTTAGTGCATGTGTGTGTCTGTGTGAAATCAGTAAGTGGGTGTCCAGTGATATGTGTCCGAAACATCCTCTCTTGGATAGGCATGGACATGGACCTAACCTCCCCACAAACCTAGTCTCAAGTATAGGATTAAGCACAATATAATGAGAAGATGAGATTACTACTCATTATGATCACACATTCATAAATCCATTAGGAGGAGAAATCACAGAAATGGTGGTACATAACTAATAGGCTCAGACATCAAGACATGATGACTGCTACCATTTACCCTTCCACAATAACTGTAACAATGTATCCAAAGTGGAAGGTATTACAGTTGTAATCTATGGTTCATTTGTAAGTATGGGGTTGTACGTGTGGCTTTTGTAAAAAGACCACGAGCAAAACTGTATTTACTATTCTTACTTACTAGTTTGTATAAAAGCCATGGTTTTAGAGTTTGTGACTGTACTGACTGAAAGAGGAAGTGTGACACTCTATAGGTCATCAGCTCGGCTGTGAAGGACACATTATGTAATTGTTCTACACCCATTTGCCTGACCACATTAAAAAGCAAGAACTGTGATGGGATAGGTCGTGGTTGCTTTAAACAGTGCTTACTGATTGATAGTATTTAATATAGACAATAGTAGATTTGCTATATATATTGATTTAATTTTTATATTTATTTATATATTTTCATATTTATATATTTATTTCAATTGATATATATTCATATATTCTAGAAAAGGTGTAATGCTAGCTTGCTTTGTCCTTGTTTGTCTTAATTGTATGCCATCATTTGATTTTTTATATATAATAAATGGTTCAGTGCATGCAAGACTGGTCATGCTTCTCCAAGATATGTTTTAAAGCAAATTATATATTTATATATATATATATATATATATATATATATATATATATATATATATATATATATATATATATATATATATATATATGAATGTATGTATTTCAATTGACAAACCACCCATGACTGAATTAAACCTAGACGCTGGTATTGTAGTGAAGGACGGGTGGGTCTTTTTTAATGTATTTACCAGCAGTCTAAACCATCACCCCACAAGCCACAAATTACAGCCACCCTGCTGCCACATCTTTTAACATGGGATTGGAGAATCCACTTCAAAGTGCTCATTTGTCTGAGTTTCTCTTTCATTCCACGTTACACAATCCAAATCCGAACATCTTAGAAAATGACAATGTAATCTTAAAGTGGCAATCTAACTTTTAAGACATCATACATTATAATACAGTTTACTTATTCATTTCTATATGTTATGGACTGGCAACCTGTCTTATTCCTACTAACCACCATCATAAACTCCAGATCCTTCTTTGACCTTAACCCTAGGTCTAGATTTCAAATTAATTGTATGTTATATGTCATTTTTCCGTGTCTTGTCAATTAGAAATTGTGCCGAAGCGAATCATAATAGTTGCACAAGAGCAACTTTATATCTTAGTCCCAATTAATGTTTTAATCAAGTCGAGATGGTGACACAGCCTTTGTGCGTCAGTTTAATCATGCGTATGCCTCTGATTTTAATATCACTGACACATGTGCTTTCATCTGGGGTCTATCTTGGTCAGTGATTTCAGAGATTGGTTTTAAATGTCATCTGTACTCAAACTGTGAGTCACAAAGGAGTTACAGGACATGAGGTCTAACATAGCATCTGAGTTGTTCAGATAAGCTTTCAGCTAATTGGCATTTAATTAAAGCTGGCGAGTGTTCAACATTAAAAATAGTTGTGATGTCTGTCAGGAAATGTAACATATATTTTCACACATATACATCACTATTCACTTGACATATTTATGTTGTGTGGTTTTTCTGTTATAGCTTCGGTATTGCACATGATAAATCGAGTCCATGCCTTCATAAACTGATATTTTTGTCTGTTTAAAAACTAAATGTTTAAAAATAAAATTAAATGAATTAGAGTTAGGCGGCACGGTGGCTTAGTGGTTAGCACGTTCGCCTCTCAGCGCTAGGGGTTCATGGTTCGAATCCACATCTGGGTGGAGTTTCCATGTTCTCCCTGTGTCTGCGTGGGTTTTCTCCGGGTTCTCCGGCTTCCTCTCACAGTCCAAAAACATGGATCAAGTCAATTGAATTCTCAAAATTGCCCCATATAGAGTGTGTCTGTGTGAGTGAGTGTGTGCCCAGCGATGGATTGGCGCCCTGTCCTGGGTGTATCTGCCCAGCGCCCGAGACTTTCTCCCCTGGATGGGCATGGGGAACCCCACCGCGACCCTAATAGAGGATAAAGCGGGAGATAATGAATGAATGAATGAATTAGAGTTTGCCTTAGTTTAGACTAGGCTACCATTGTCCTCTGTATAACTTTCGTCTTATCTCATTATTTTCTGCTTCATCTTATACTAGGGACTTGGGTCACAGGGGGGTTCCCCATGCCCATCCTGGGGAGAATGTTTCCCAGGTATGAAGTGACAATTTATCACTTGGCACACACTCACTCAAACAGGCACACTCACACTCAATTTAGATGGGGCAATTCAGATCAATCTTGGCATGATGATTGAGTTTAAAATTTCAAAAGATATTTTTTAATGTCTTTTAACATGATGAACTGTCAGAACTCTGTTTAGTGAAACGACCACAATGAATACAATATTGTACATTTCAAAAATGCACTCCTCCATAAGCAAAGTAAAGTAAAAGCACAAAATCAGCAGTCAGTCTAAGTGTTCAGTCCTCTCGGGGTTTGGAAACAGTCATTTCCTATGTTATCAGCCCATGTTCATGTCCTGGCCTTTATCATTGTCCCTTGGGGCCTCACTACACAAGTGAGTGCCCTGGACAGTCTCAAGCACCATAAAGCTCATGAGAATAAAGCAAATCAGAAAATGGACTATGCTAGAGGCCCACTGAGAATTTATGGCCCTTTTAAAATAATTGCAAATACATAGTTTATTCTGTTCTACATGCAAAATGAAACATTTCACATTTCCAAAAATCACAATCATGGGTTGTAAGTTTATTAATATGATTTTCTCAATATTCATTTCTCAAATCCACTTTATATACTCGCTTATGAATACTAAATTAGGCAAAACTAGTAATAACATGCACAAAACTCTACACACTGATCTGAGCAGAAAAATCAAAGCAAGATCCCTGGAGCTTTACATCACAGCATGACAGCACTGCTCACCTTGCTCATCCTATACAAGTATTAAAGGTCTATAAATTCTAGCACTAAAAAGTTCATGATCTCATTAAATTTGAGTTTTTTTACATTATAGTCACCTATATGTCGAGAAGTTTGGACACATAAAAGTGTCCTAGATTCAGCTAAGTTAACAGTAAACATTGCACTATGATCTGATATGGTATACTATACAACTGTACAGCAGGTGCATATAAACAGGTCAATGTTTGAAGTTCTAGTGATGGATGGGGCTTTTTCAGAATGTGACAGCAGTTCCACTGTGGTTTATCAGTCAGATGTCTTCATATGTCTCGCTCTGCTGGTTGCGTGTTGGATAAGTTTGTGGATTTGCATTGGAGCTCTTTATACCACTCTGCTCTGCAGCCAGGTTTAGTGCATCTTCTGCAATTAAGTCCTAAATATGTACTAACATTCATTCCTATTGCTGTGTATTTGTGTTCTTGAATATCTTCCACAGTTGTGGTGTGGCTCTTGAGTTGACATATTACAGCATAATGAACTGGGACCTGTCTCTATTGTCTTGCATGCAGTAATTCTATTGTATAATTTTACAGGTTGAACATGTTTCTCGTGTGTAGATGCCTTTGCCTTCCCTGTTCTGTGACAAAGGACTTAAAGCACAAACAGCAATTGTCTTTTGTTCAGAACATAATTAGTGCAGGAAAAACAAAATTCCAATTTAATAATGATTGAAAAGGCTTTCATGTAGCTTGTTTTCCTAAAGGTAACTGAAGTCATGCCTTTATAGAGTTGTGTTATTAGAAGTCCTAAATGTTGATGCAAAGAAGCAAATCAAACAAATATTTTGTTATAGAGGAAATGATCCATTATAACATAACTGTGAGTGTAAATGAGTACGTGTGCTGATATTGTTTCTATTATTCAACTATACAATACAGAAAAAATATGAACCAATGCCAAAACCAACAGGAAAATTCAAGGAGCATTAAGAGTTCCGGTTGTTTGTGACCAAATTACAAGTCAGTTACATAACAATGATTCCAATGCTCCAAAAAAGTAAAAAGGCTTTGGGTTTAATGGGGTAAAGGAGTAACTAACTGATAAATGGCTATACCTGATTTTCTGGTCATTATTCTTTGTTCATGCTTTGTAACAGTGAGGCTACTCATTTGTATAATAATATTCATTCATTCATTCATTCATTATCTTCCACTTTATCCTCTATGGGGTTCCCCATGCCCATCCAGGGGAGAACGTTTCGGGCGCTGGGCAGATACACCCAGGACAGGGCGCCAATCGCATACACACTCTATATGGGGCAATTTGGAGAACTCAATTGACTTGATCCATGTTTTTGGACTGTGGGAGGAAACCGGAGAACCCGGAGGAAACCCACGCGGACACGGGGAGAACATGGAAACTCCACCTAGATGGGGATTCGAATCGGGAATCCCTAGTGCTGAGAGGAGAACATGCTAACCACTAAACCACCGTGCTGCCCTTGTATAATTCATTCATTCATTCATTATCTCCCGCTTTATCCTCTATTAGGGTCGCGGTGGGGTTCCCCATGCCCATCCAGGGGAGAACGTCTCGGGCGCTGGGCAGATACACCCAGGACAGGGCGCCAATCCATCGCTGGGCACACACTCACTCACACAAACACACTCTATATGGGGAAATTTTTTTGAGAATACAATTGACTTGATCCATGTTTTTGGACTGTGGGAGGAAACCGGAGAACCCGGAGGAAACCCACGCAGACACGAGGAGAACATGGAAACTCCACCCAGATGGGGATTCGAACCGGGAATCCCTAGCGCTGAGAGGCGAACGTGCTAACCACTAAGCCACCGTGCCGCCCTCCCTTGTATAATATGTCCTTTTTTAATTAGTTACATGAGTGTCAGAGTGACAGATGCAAAAAGAAAACACTTTGACTTTTCAGATCAGAATAAAGAAAAACAGTTTTAATCTGACCCCATCAGAGGACATGGGCATTGTCATGATCAGAATGGAATGCAGTATAAAAAAAGAATTCCTAAAGAGTTTATGTAGGCATGTAATGTGAAGCTTGATGTGTTAATATAGCATTTAGATAAGCGAGTAGGCATGCTTATTTAAAGCATCAGTAGGAGGTATTTCAGATGTTTTGCACATGCCCTCTCGCCTTCACAGTTGCACTTACGCCCCAAAATAAAGCCACCTCACTGACACCCTGCTGTACTATACTAACCTATACTATTCCACTAACTGTGAACTGTGTAGAAAGTTGCTCCATCCACTCAGAATAAGGAGTCTGTGTAGCCGAATCGAACACAGCCCACAGTGTTTCATTCTCACTGACCTCCCGAAACAGGCCATCCATACACTACACACTGCAAGCGCTATATTTAGGAATAATTCCTCTTAAAAATTTAATAGCCTCCAACATGCGAGCAGATCTTCAGAGCATGCCAGTAAGCTGCTGCAAGATGCCAGACATCAGCAATAACAACCACCTGGCTATTTTTGGTCAAATTGTTCCAGTAAAGTTGAATTCAACTATTTCTTGGATCTACAAAACCTGATGTTTTATCTCAGATTTATTCTCAGTTAAATGACATTATGCCAGTCATTCTTTTTTTCTGTCACAGTTATTTCCAGTCATTTCCAAGAACCACTTAACAGGTCAGTTTAGTCATCAGTTCTGCTCTACAAAGTCGACATGCTGTAACTACATTAAAGGGTAACATTATAATCCTATTAAACTTTTTTTTTTTCCATCCACTCCAGACAAATTAGTTACATGTTTATGTGTAATACAAATGTATAACCCAGTGATAAGCTATTAAGAAAGTTCATTTTAGTTACTGGTTAATTAGACCAAACATTGAGTTACTATGCTTGGACTTTAAAGAGTATACTTGTTGGTGATGTGAACAGGAAGTGGAAAGAACAAACTCCTCTACTTAGAATTTTAATGTAGTTAAATGGCTGTATAGCAAACTGGAGATATTTTCATTCATTTATTATCTTCCGCTTTATCCTATATTAGAGTCGCGGTGGGGTTCCCCATGCCGATCCAGGGGAGAACGTTTCAGGTGTTGGGCAGATACACCCAGGACAGGGCGCCAAACCATTGCTGGGCACACACTCACACACACAGACACACTCTATATGGGGCAATTTGTTGAATTCAATTGACTTGATCCATGTTTTTGGACTGTGGGAGGAAACCGGAGAACCCGGAGGAAACCCACACGGACACGGGGAGAACATGGAAACTCCACCCAGATGGGGATTCGAACCGGGAATCCCTAGTGCTGAGAGGAGAACATGCCAACCGCTAAGCCACCGTGCCGCCGGAGATATTTTGAAAGTTAAATTAATATAAATGAACACCTGTCTTCATTACCTCTTAACTATTAACACGCATTGTTTTGCATCACATTAAACATAGAGTTGGCTATTTTCAGTCTCATATTGAGACTGTGATACACAAGTGTAGATTATTATGGATTTATCTTCAAACTGAGAGAAAAAAACAAGAGAAAACAATAAAAAGATAATGTTATGAGGTTCAAGTTGGTGTGTGATTTATAGTACATACATACACACCTACATGCACTCTTCACTAAGTGGATCACAGGAAGACGCAGGTTCACGTCAAACACCTTCACTTACAATAATGAACCAAGCAATAGATCTAAAATCACACCAACGCCTGGCATAACAGTCTGTTTCACTGCAGCAAACATATTTTTCCTCTTCTCTATTTTCACACTTTTTTTTACAACCCTAAAAATCTCATTGCACTTGTGCATCACCCTTAAGTGCTCAAGTTTGCATATGCTTGTTCTGCAAATAGCAAAAATACCAAATAAATATTAACAATACAGTTGTACCAAACTCTACTGACATTCTATTGAACACAATGAAACCTATCATAGTGTCTCTCTCTCTTTCTATATATATTAACAGTATTATAGTAATCATTGCATTAATAAGTTATAATATAGCTATAAAATTTTACATCTAACTTAATGTCAACAGGGTTATTATTATCAGTATTATTGTACTGAACTGCTCCTATAGAACACTGATGTACCATGTGGTTCAATATCTACAGATAACTGACAAGTATACCTGTTAAGTGACTGTAGATTTGGAAAATGCTCCTATTTAGTTTCCCAAAATGTAAAATTCAGTAAAAAAGAGTGATGTCCACTCTGTGACTTAAGGCTGTCACTTACCTTTGCTCCAATGACTGAGTTCTTCTGATAGAAACAGCACAAAGCTGCAGTGATGGTCCTTAAGATACTGCATCTTTCAGACATTTCTCCCTCTCAGTAATTCTGAATTAAAAGCCTAATGCCGGTTAGTTTAGTGAAAACTCCCTGTTTAGTTTAGTGCTTCCCTGTCACTCTCATCTCTAAGATTTAGTTTTAGCAGTTGCTCAGCCTCACACTATGTGGGTGCACATGAGTCCAGTGTTGCGTTTGCTGCTCCATGCCGTTTCTCTCAACCTCACTCATTCCATGTATGGTAGTGGGTTTTCCCATGTGATCATCTCCTGCAGCCAATCAGACCAAAGCCATTTACAGTCCCTACAAACACCATGCTCTCAACTAGAGTCTGTGTGGGGTGGGGGGTGGACAAGTGCCAGTGGGAAAGTGATGGGGGATGAGAGAGAAAAAAGGTAAGCTTGTCCTGTGTGCGTTCTGTGACGGGGAGCAATAGAGGGAACGAGCCAGTAACAGAAATGAGGTACTAACAGACGCAGAGTGTGAAGACAGAGAAGGTTTTGACAGAGGCTGTTTTTTTAATAACCTGACTCTGGTTGCATTCAATGGCTAGTTGTAAGGTTTCTACAAGTGGATCTATTCTAGTCAACCACTTCAGCCTGTTAATAATGAGTGACTGTTCATATCTAATAATATTACAAATAAAATAAATCACTGAAACCATGTTTATTTCGGCATATTTTATCTTTTAACACTCACTGCTCATATGCTGCTGACCTGATTGCGTTACCAATGAAATGAACACTAGCCTGGTGTCAAGTTTAACATAGTTAGTTTACTGTTTATACACAACATCTAGTAAACCTAGATGTAAATACAGTGCAGAACACCCGTGTACAGACTGTGCAGTGATCATGTGTCCATTGTTCAGAAATCTGAAAAACGTTGTTTTCAGATTGTTGTCATGAAATATTTCCTGTGTCATAAAGTAAATAACTCCAGTGATGGAATAACCCGGTCATTAAGTACATTTAAATACTAACTGATTTCATCCATCCATTTATTATCTTCCACTTTATCCTCTATTAGGGTCGCGGTGGGGTTCCCCATGCCCATCCAGGGGATAACGTTTCGGGCGCTGGGCAGATACACCCAGGACAGGACGCCAATCTATCACTGGACACACACTCACTCACACAGACACACTCTATATGGGGCAATTTGGAGAACTCAATTGACTTGATCCATGTTTTTGGACTGTGGGAAGAAACCGGAGAAACCGGAGAACCCGGAGGAAACCCACATGGACACGGAGAGAACATGGAAACTCCACCCAGATGGGGATTCAAACCGGGAATCCCTAGTGCTTAGAGGAGAACATGCTAAGCACTAAGCCACCGTGCCGCCCCACTAACTGACTTCACTGCCACATAATGATGCTACAATTTTACATTTTAAAAATATTTTCTGTCATTTTATTTTTACTGTAATTTTTATTCATTCATTCATTATCTCCCGCTTTATCCTCTATTAGGGTCGCGGTGGGGTTCCCCATGCCCATCCAGGGGAGAACGTTTCGGGCGCAGGGCAGATACACCCAGGACAGGGCGCCAATCCATCGCTGGGCACACACTCACACACACAGACACACTCTATATGGGACAATTTGTTGAATTCAATTGACTTGATCCATGTTTTTGGACTGTGGGAGGAAACCGGAGAACCCGGAGGAAACCCACGTGGACACGGGGAGAACATGGAAACTCCACCCAGATGGGGATTCGAACCGGGAATCCCTAGTGCTGAGAGGCGAACGTGCTAACCACTAAGCCACCGTGCTGCCTACTGTAATTTTATAATTTATAAAGTCAAAGAATGATTATTTCAAAACACTGTTAAGCTACTTTGAAACAATTTTACAATTTATTATTGTAAAAAGCTATATAAATAAATAACCTTAAACTTATTTCCCTTATGCCACTCTCTAATCCATTTTAATGAGACATTTAGATTAACAGTTTTTAATAGTAAACTTCTCCAGCTGTGCTAATATTCCCTAAATAACTGATGCATGAAGAACATGCTAACAAATGCTAATTTAATATATTAGGCTTTATTATTTACAGGATTGGACTACTTTTCTGAAAGCCTGATGTGAATGTTGTCAGGGATGGAGCTGATTTAGTGACGCGTTGTAAACAAGTTCAGATGAAGGGAGAGAGAAAGCTGTATAAACATGACTGACAGCTCAGGGAGCGAGACAGCAGTGTCCTGACTCATAAGCTGCACTCAGCCACAATCTACCGGCAGTGATATTGGTATGGACAGGAACATTACCCAGCGGGGGTCACTCTCACCCCATCAAGCTGTCCTGCTCCCCAGCTGCTTGGTTCTTTAGCAGAGGGCTTTGAAATGACCACATTGCTCCTTTGGGAAATTCAAACCCCAAATAGTTGTAATGAGAATTAAGCCACCAGCTCACTGATTAACTCAACACTTAGTCTTATTGCAGTCGAGCATCAAGCAGATCATTTTGAAACGACTTAGCACCTAGATTTGAAGGGGACTTTCTTTGGCTCGCTACTGGAAGTGTTAGGAGTTATGTCATTTCTATTGATGGAACCTCTGCTGAAGCTCTTTTAAATAAACACAAGCAGCATTTGAAATGCAGGAGGTTAAAATAGGTTTCTTTTTTTTTAATGTGATGACTTACACTGTATTTTGGTACTTATTTGTGCTTGGACACCAATATACCATGGTGTAGTCCATGGTGTATTATTAGTAATGCAACCTATATATCTTTTTTATCTAAGATTTCAGTCCTTCTTCAAATTCTATTCATTTATCATTTTATAAAAACATTTTTTATAAAAAGTATTGTGTTTCTATTATCTATACTCACACTGAAACTGTGTGTAGCAAATCATTATAATGAGCCTAAATATTTATAGGCACAAATGGTTGCATGTCTATCAGTAAAGACATTTTTGTATGATATAAACAAAGCCTAAGTGGTTGGCACACCCTCAGAACCATGCTGGAATGTTTTTTCCCCCCACAGGATCAGGTCCTAAACCAGCTAATTACATGTACTCAATAAAGCACCAGCTCTATGTTAGGCAATGCATTTTTATCCAGCCCACTGGGAAATAGAGCCTGTGTGCTGTTTTTATTCACGAGCGTGGAAATGACCGGTTTAAAAACACAACCAAGTGATATAGCGCAGGCCAGGCTGAAATACTCTATGCCTAACCTCAATGACTATACGTCTGCCTGTTTAAATTTGAGGCTTTCTAATTTAAACTCGGAAATTTTATCTTATTTCCCTGAAGACAAAAAAAAAAAAAAAAAAAAAACACTTAACATGTTTATTGTTTCTCTTGTCTTCTGTTTGTGTGATAATGATGATAAGTGTTTATGTGATGGTTCATGAAAAGATCTTTAGGTATTTGAACAAATGCTAGCTACAGTTTTCACACAGTATGATAACAGATTGATCTGAAGCTGAACACAATGTTGGTTTGTTTCTCTGGCCCATATGCACTTACATAACAATCAGTACATTTTCTGTCGATACAGGGAAACACAGAGAGCAGGAAAACTAGATGAATAAATATCTACAATCATTCATTCATTTATTCATTCATTATCTTTATCCTCTATTAGGGTCGCGGTGGGGTTCCTCATGCCCATCCAGGGGAGAACGTCTCGGGCGCTGGGCAGATAGACCCAGGACAGGGCGCCAATCTATCGCTGGGCACACACTCACTCATACAGACACACTCTATATGGGGCAATTTTGAGAATTCAATTGACTTAATCCATGTTTTTGGACTGTGGGAGGAAACCGGAGAACCCGGAGGAAACCCACGCAGACACGGGGAGAACATGGAAACTCCACCCAGATGGGGATTCGAACCGGGAATCCCTAACGCTGAGAGGCGAATGTGCTAACCACTAAGCCACCGTGCCGCCCTATCTACAATCAGCTCCACATATTTTATATTTATTTGTTTGTATTATTACATGAGTCCTTAACATATTAAGGCAAATATTTGTAATGAATATCAGCAATATGCATGTAATAAGCTGAGTAAAAAGCAGCTCAACAACTAAAGTCCTTACTTGGGGAAAATATCTGCGACAAAAAAGACAAACTGCACCAGCAAAATGATGGTTGTTAGTTATGTAGACAAAAGTATTTGGACAGCTGCCCTTTCATTCACAGGAGCTTTTACAACATGCCATTCTGGGGGTTGGTCCTCCCTTTGCAGCTACAACAGCTTTAAATCTTTTTGTAAGAATATCTGTTCATCTGTGAGGTCAGACTGACATCATCTCCATTCTGTTTTATTCCAAATTCCAATTTTTCTACATCACATTCACCCAACATTGCCTTTATGGACCTTCCTTTGTTTACTGGAGCCTTCATGGATCATTCTTATCCAAAGAAAGGCCTTTCCAAAATCTGTAAGCATTAATTTGTCTGAAATGCATAACCCGTTGCTTGATGTTATATTTCTACAGCAATGGGAAAACTTATATTTGAAGGGTTCAGCAATAAAAATGTTTAATTATGTTTTATTAGGCCTCTTTTACACAGCAGCCAAGTAAATGATTAAACTAGAGGACCAAGCTGTTTAAAGCAGCATTTATTAGATTCGATGTTATTTGGATGCATAACAAACAAAATGACAAAATAATAACTTAAAGATTATTGACATTTTATAGGATGTTTTTTCACTTTACACTAAAATATAAACATACAACATAACGTGTCTTAAATCTCACTCCAAATAAAATGCATTTACATTTAACTTAACTATATATATATATATATATATATATATATATATATATATATATATATATATATATATATATATATATATATATATATAGTTGAGTTTGTACAAGAATTGGACTGTTATTTTCTTTTCCACAAACTACACTTGTCATAAACAGACATAACCACCAGGGGTCAGCGTGTTCCAATTCTTTTTTTAATTCACTGAAGCCACTCAGCAGTTAGTTTTTTTTTTCTGAGTAAAAAATTACATTTATTAATTTCTAAGTAAAAACATAAATTAACATTTTGTAAAAAGCCATTCCTTTTTCTCACACCGCTCTGTGTAAACAAGTCTATACCACATATTTATTTTTATTTATTTGTATTTTTATTCCTTTTGTTTTTAGGTAATTTTGGTACTGAAATATAAGCTTGTTAAATAATTCATTAATCTTAAAAATTAAATGGTCCCCTCTAATTTGTAGCATTAGAGTTAAAGCACCTTAAAATTGTGCTTAAATACAGTACTTGAATATGTTTACTTTTTACCTCAGGAGAACATATGGGTATAATGATTTTCTTTAAGTTCTATTAGGTCAGTTCTGGTCTTCTGCCTATTGCATCTTCTAATGAGAAGAGATTGCTCTATTATATTTATCATTTTTTTATATCCATGTTATTAATGGTAAGTAAATGGTACTAAAACACAGGATGTATATTTCACTAGTAGGTGATGTTTTATCATAATTAAAGTGTAAGAAATAGAAAAACATCCAGAGTTACAGGATGATCATTAACAGGAATACTGGCACCAAGCCACTAATGCAAATGGCTTTAATGACTGTAAAATATCTTCAGCAGTCGCTGAAGTAAAAAGAAAAAATCGATTTATTAATGCCTTTTGAAAACGGAACTGTGAATAAAATCATAACTTTAGTCCAGTGTATGTTATCAAGTGAACCATTTATTAGGAATCAGCCATTATTTCCTGGTGTTAAACTGACTGATTTCAGTATTGTATATATCAAATATCTTCAAATGCCAATTCCAGACCCACTGTGCTCCCAATCATTGCAGAAGTTCATGACAAATCCAGAGACACAATTGATTTGCGGTCAGTACTAAACCTGCTGGTCAGCATCGTTTTAAACAGGCTGTCTGAAGGCCTGCCCTAATTGTGTGTGGGAAGAACTCTGGCTGGCTAAAGAGCTCTTTCACTAGGCTCAGAGTTCTGTAGATCTCTCCGAGAGAACACAGACACATTGTTCTTCTAAAGCTCTTTCATGAGCCCTCAGCAGCTTACAGTGGCTACTGTGTGTCTGAGAACGAGAGGCCTGATAAATACTTTGAAAAAGAGGTTTACTCCAGCACATTAAGGTCAGGTATTCACTAAGTAGCTTGCCCTTTTGTAACGGCAAATTCACTTT
Organism: Corydoras sp. C115; assembly: GCA_019802505.1. Taxonomy (NCBI): domain Eukaryota; kingdom Metazoa; phylum Chordata; class Actinopteri; order Siluriformes; family Callichthyidae; genus Corydoras; species Corydoras sp. C115. The sequence continues at coordinate 742,853 of JAFMOC010000135.1, forward strand.
AATGTTCTTTTACCTTCTTCTCTACCTGCTTGTCAGTCTGATGACTCGTATGGTGCTGCTATCCTCCTTTCATTCCCAATCACTATGACAAAGGTTTGCTAAGGGTTCCCTTCAGCACAGTTTACAGTCATCATAAATTACATGCTTCGTTATTTTTGCTGAAAGCATTCTTGGTCCAAAGTTTAATATACCTGGACAGTTTAGGCAAGGTTCATTTTGTGGGAAATTTGTATGTTCTCCCTATGTCTGCATTTTTTTTTCAGTCCATAAAATATAAGTAGGTAAAATTAGATTACTAAATTGCCCCAAAGTGATTTTTTTAGCTATGATGTACACAACCTGACTGGGGCAGTCGTAGGCTTGTGGTTAATGAACCAGCCTTGCGACCTGGAGGTCTCCGGTTCAGTTTTCGGTCCCACCAACTACCAAGTGTTTAAAGTTAAATTTAGAGGACAATTTCTTCTGTGGGCTAGTGGTTGGCATGTTCGCCTCTCAGCGCTAGGAATTCCCGGTTTGAATCCCCATCTGGGTGGAGTTTCCATGTTCTCCCCGTGTCTGTGTGAGTTTCCTCCGGGTTCTCCGGTTTCCTCCCACATTCCAAAAACATGGATCAAGTCAATTGAATTCTCCAAATTGCCCCATATAGAGTGTGTCTGTGTGAGTGAGTGTGTGCCCAGCGATGGATTGGCGCCCTGTGCTGGGTGTATCTGCCCAGCACCCGAGACGTTCTGCCCTGGATGGTCATGGGGAACCCCACCGCGACCCTAATAGAGGATAAAGCGGGAGATAATGGATGAATGAATGAATGAATGAATTTCTTTTGTGTGTAAGCACTGTAGACAAAATAAATCACTAAAAACCTGACCTGTCCAGCTTTAAGGTTAACTTTCTGGTGGAGGCGTTAGCACCCTGATCTGGAACCCTGACCAAGGTAGATTTGGGCAATAATAAACTGCCTCCAAAACAGGTCTTAAAGTTCCCGTGGCCATCGAGTTCATCAATGGAAAGGGTCATTACCACTGTTGATTACAACACTGCCCAGCTTCTCAAAACATCTTCAACCCCCTAGAGGGTTACTGTGTTCCCCACCCAAAACATTTTTTTTTGACACTGTGATCTTCCCGACCCACTGCTGACCCTCTTCCTGCTCTTTGTAAACGTATTTGATGATGATATCGGTTTCATGCAAGTGATTTGTGTTTCACATGCAACACTAGCTGGCCTCCTGAGTGATGTAATAACGACCTGAGGAGGACTGTAAATGTTACACCATGACCTCATGTGCAAAGATGCATTTTTCATTACTGAAGTAAGATTTTGGGTAAGTTAGATTTTTCTTCACTCAGATGTTTGTCCTTTGTTCTAATTCTTACCCTTAACCCCCTAAAAAAACGTTATGTCATAGTGATGGTCTGTGCACTGAAAAGAACAACAGCAATAGCTCATGTGACTAAAAATCCATCCATCCATCATCCATCGCTTAATCCTCTACTAGTGTTTGGGGGGGGGGGGGGGGTAGATTAATAAGGATTAATTCTACTTAATCATATATTATAATAGTAAATAACAATACTCTGAAGTTTCACATCATGTTTCTCTAAGTTCCTCCACTTCTTAGACCCACTGTTGCACATTGTAGCTTTAATATTTTGAGGATTTGTGAATAATAAGTGGTTTCTGAGTAAGAGTGGGTTTGTGCTGTATACATGAGGTAAAGGTTTACTCTTTGCGAAGACCTGTGAGCCCTCAGATAATCACATCAGAAGTGTGTGTGCTTGCACGTGTGGGTGGGTGTGTGTGTGAAGGATGACATCTCAGTTGATTGAGAGAGCTGAAAGTGTGGTGACAGAGTGAAATGGCAGCCCTAATAAGTCTGAAAGGAGGGCTGGAGGAAAGATTTTGTCAATAGAGATACAATTTCATGTTTTTAAAGCTTTGCCATTAACTTTAAACTTATACAGCCCACACATACTATAGAATACTGTCATTAAAATATTAAGAACTGCAAAATACAAATGCATTTTTTAAGGCAGGCCGGAATAACATGATGGGTCATAATAATAAACCTGTAACTAAACCACCACACGCCTTCAACTGATATCGATAAAATAACCTCAAAACATCTTTGTCACCATGTTCATTTGCATATTGTCTACATTCTGCTGTAATGTCAATGATTTGAATGCAAAAATATCAACATTATCAATATTACATTGTTAAAATAAAGGACATTAGTCTACATTTTTGGGTACAAAGGTACAAAGGTAGTGACTGGGGTTGTACCCTTCAATGTGTCTCCAAAGGTGGCCCTCAAATTTACACATTGTTATCCCAAGGTCTATTATTTTATGATTACAATAGTGTAGATGGTGTAAACACTAGTCTACCTGCTAGGTTCAATTATTAAACCTCATGTCTAATTGTATTTTAAGGGAACAAAACTGTTCTTTTTTTATCTTCACTTTTGACAGTGTATCGCATGCAGGCTTGTTCTCTTAGGATAACTCAGGAAATGTAACCTCATTGTAATTATGTCTTTATTCTATAGGATGTGCCTTAAATCTCATTTTTGGAGGATGGGAAACAGACATGGTCAAGTTAATGCTGCCTCTGGCGTTTCCTGTAACATCAGCAACAATCTTGTCAGTGAAGAGCATATCCTTAATTTCCCAAAATTGCAAGACTACATAGCAGTAAAGCAAAAAGAAAGCTCAGATTAAATCCATCCATTATATTCCGCTTTATCCTCTATTAGGGTCGCGGTGTGGTTCCCCATGCCCATCCAGGGGAGAATGTTTTGGGCACTGTGCAGATACACCCAGGACAGGGGCCAATCCATCACTCACTCACACAGACACACTCTATATGGGGCAATTTGGAGAATTCAATTGACCTTGAAGCATGTTTTTGGACTGTGGGAGGAAACCCGAGAACCCGGAGGAAACCCACGTGGACACGGGGAGAACATGGAAACTCCACCCAGATTGGGATTCTTAATTGGGAATATTAATTGGACTGGCGGTCCTGCAGGACGCCCCCTAATGGACTCACATATAGTTTTCCAGTTGTTAGTTATTCCATTTGTTTAATATCTCTACATTAGTGTCCTTCATTGTTGTTGCTGCCTGGCCGCTCAAGGAGGATGAGTCCCCCACTGAGTCTTGGTCCTCACAAGGTTTCTTCCTTAAATAACAACATAACAGGGAGTTTTTTCTTGCCACTGTTGCTTCGGCTTGCTCTTTGGGGGTTTAAAGGCTTTTCATTCTGTAAAGCTGCTTTGTGACAATGTACTGTTGTAAAAAGCGCTATAGAAATAAATTACTTGATTTGAACTGGGAACCCCTAGAGCTGAGAGGTGAACGTGCTAACCACTAAGCCACCGTGCCGCCTCAGATTAATCAATAAGTATTATTTGATTATGAATACCAGATTCAGAGAAAGTGTTACCATTCATTACTCTACAGATGTGCACACACTAATGGTACAAAGGCATTAACGTGATCCTAAAGATGTAACCATCTATACACACAGCAATGGAAGTTCAGCTTCGATCTGCTTTGATCCAGTGATTCAGTTTTTCCAGTGGCATGCAAGGGTTAACCCGAATAGCCAGACGTTTACAAATAAGTAAAGGCAAAACAGTAAACACATTCTTACCTTGACATATTCTATGTTAGGGTCCATGCCTCCGGCGTCCCTGCGGCACAGAGAAAGAACCCTCTTTAGTGAACACATTCGCTCTAAAGCTGTCTGTTTTTTTGCTCTACTTCTTGTCCCTGTCTCTTTTTCTGAATGCCCTTTTTGCAGTTTGATGAAGTCTGCCAGTCCTTCTGACCACTGACCACTTCACACAACCATGCAGAAACCCCCCGACCCACACACACACACACAGGAGACATTATAGATCTTATCAATCCAAACAGTGTGCAGGAGGAAATCCCTTTTGAAGAAGGCCATAAAGTAAAAAAAACATACAACGTATCCACGAAAATATTATAGGGATATAAATGTTTAAAGTCATAACACTGGATCTCGTTTTTCTTTTAATGCTTTAGGAGATTGAGATGTTGAATTATATACAGCAGGTACAGACAAGTAAAAAAAGACTTTTATATGGCATGCAGTACAGAATGAAAAGATCTGATTTCAGGTTCTGAAGCTGAATCCTGCACATGCAAGAATATACTGTATGACTTACTCTAATTCCAGTGTCAGGACCGGGTTAACTCTGCCACATTATTCTCGGGTAAAATGCAGCTACTGAAATGATGGTGAGAGAAGAAAAGCTCTTCTCCCCCGCTCATTGCTGGTTAGAGCAGCCAGGCAAACTGCAAACCTTTTTCTTCATTTAGCTCCGACTCTACTGCCCGCACCAGTCACAACCCTCCCTGCCCCGAGCTTACCACCTTTTCATCTTAGCCAACACAAAAATACAGTCTCATGCACCATCTTCATGGCTTTACTGCCTTTTGTGCTTTTTTCTTTCTATTTTCTCTCCTCTGTTTTATTTCGCAGTGGACGTCTTGTTTTTCTAGTTCTGTGTTGTGTTGACCTTTTCTTTTAAAGTTGTAATATCTCTATAATTTCCCTTGAACCATGAAAAAGAGTTCATTTTTATAATAGTGAATTTTCTATTATTTAATAAGATAAGAATAGCAAGAGCCCTGTTACAGTGCTTACAAAAATATCTCATCTCATTATTCATTCATTCATTATCTCCCACTTTATCCTCTATTAGGGTCGCGGTGGGGTTCCCCATGCCCATCCAGGGGAGAACGTCTTGGGCGCTGGGCAGATTGACCCAGGACAGGGCTCCAATCATCTCATTATCTTCTCCTTAATCCTATACCAGGGTCGCAGGGAGTCTCCCATCCAAGGGAGAACATTTCAGGTGTTGGGCAGATACTGGTTGCCTACATGTCAACCAGTAACTGTTGAGTTGCATTTTCCCGCTGTTAGAAACACATCTGTAGTATCAGTGATATTAAAATTCTAGTGTTGTTGCAACCACAGTGTTAATTTATGGATTCTATTTTATTTAAATGTGTATTGCACTAAGGGCGTCACGGTGGCTTAGTGGTTAGCACGTTCACCTCTCAGCGCTAGGGATTCCCGGTTCAAATCCCAATCTGGGTGGAGTTTCCATGTTCTCTCCGTGTCCACGTGGGTTTCCTCCGGGTTCTCCGGTTTCCTCCCATAGTCCAAAAACATGGGTCAAGTCAATTAAATTCTCCAAATTGCCCCATACAGAGTGTGTCTGTGTGAGTGAGTGTGTGCCCAGCGATGGATTGGCGCCCTGTCCTGGGTCTATCTGCCCAGCGCCCGAGATGTTCTCCCCTGGATGGGCATGGGGAACCCCACCGCGACCCTAATAGAGGATAAAGCGGGAGATGAATGAATGAATGTATTGCACTGTTCATTACACTGTTATTTAGTTATTTCTAGTTTGGTTAGCTAGTTTTGGTTTATTGTAGCTCTGGCATGGATCCTGTAATGTATGGAAAATGGGCACAAATCATTCCTGACAATTTAGATTTAGACATATAGTTTCCATCTGTGTCTAAAAAGCAATTTACAAATATATCTATCTCCATGTTCCCTCTGCCAAACCACAGCTGTGTCGTGTTTCAAACTAGCGATTTGTACTGGGCTGAACTGAGGAGTTTGACTGGTCATGTTTGGGCCACAGCGGGGAGGATTCAGCAGGTCACTCAGAGGCTACTGCTCGATTTCAGCCTCAATAAAAATGCTTTCTTCATTAACAACTGTCCTTTATGCAATGTTTTGCTGTACATGGTACAATGTATTTTAATTCCTTATTAGTTTTTTTTATTATGATTAGACACTGATGTGTTTGTGGAGACAGTAACTCTTTTCAGCGGGTAGCCTGACTGAGCAGCATATCATGAAAACCGTCAATGTTACAATTAAAGATCTAATTAACTTTATTTAGTGATGCACACTTTTCATGTTAATACATCTCAGTATGTGCTCTGCACCAGACTTGCTTCCCGCAACAATAACATTAAATAAAACAATCAAATAAGTTTTTTTTTTTTTTTTTTTTTTTTTTTCTTTTTTTTTTGAAGTCTCAGTGTCCAGGGACACTGTGATTTGGACTGACCATTAAAATACAGGTCTACATCCACCATCTGGGTGGAGTTTCCATATTCTCCCCGTGTCCGCGTGGGTTTCCTCCGAGTTCTCCGGTTTCCTCCCACAGTCCAAAAACATGGATCAAGTCAGTTGAATTCTCCAAATTGCCCCATATAGAGTGTGTGTGTGTGAGTGAGTGTGTGTCCAGTGATAGATTGGTGCCCTGTCCTAGGTGTATCTGCCCAGCGCCCGAAACGTTCTCCCTTGGATGGGCATGGGGAACCCCCCCCCCCCCCCCGCGACCCTAATAGAGGATAAAGCAGAAGATAATGAATGAATGAATAATTGAAACAATTTCTTCACAATTTCTACTTTCTTCCAAACCCCAAAAAATTAATTAACATGGAAGGCAATAATTAATAACTTGTACTTTTGGATCTCTGTTCTGAGCTGTCAGTGACTGTGTGGATGTATCTGTTTATGAAGCATGAGGTCAGGGTGAGAATTAGAACTGTTCAGGAAGAGGACTCATGATGACGGAGGTGTTGAAATCCATTTCATCTCTATCAGCAGCTAAAATTAAGCTGATGTTTAATCAGCTTGGTCCCTAACAAACAACCCCCACCCACACAGACGCCCCATCTCACATTACAACTAATTTGGTTTGGGAAGCTGTATGTTTATCACATCCACTACTCATTGTTTTTAATGCTTAGGTTTTACTTATTATTCAAAATTAATTTAAAAACGCAAAAAAAAAAAAAAAAAAAAAAAAAACTGCTGGTGGAGTCTTTAGCAGGCTTTATCAGTTTTAAAGTAAAAATCCAATCATGTTTCCAACAGCTGTGTTCACATACACACAGATCCTGTATGTTAACAGTCAGTCCAACCACCAGAAGGTGCTGTAGCACCATCAGCATCTTTAACTTTCACATCCAAGATGATAGATAACTACTAATCATTGTGTTTTTTCAAATGATTATTATAAATTATATTATTATGTACTTTTATGATTAATTTGTAATGTCATTTATTATCTTTTTGAAGAAAGTGTGTTCCATAAACAAACACGATTAATTTGTGTGAGCAATGTAAACGTCACTGGCCCCTTCAATGTGAATAGGCTGGTCTAAATTGCCCCTACCTATATTACCCCCATAGAGTGAGTGAGTGCACACTTTCCTGCTTTCCCCTGGAGGTCATGGGGAGTTACATTCTCCTCAAACACAAAGCAATTTTTGTACCTATAATTAACTTTATAATTAAATATATAAGGCGGCACGGTGGCTTAGTGGTTAGCACGTTCTCCTCTCAGCGCTAGGGATTCCCGGTTCAAATCCCCATCTGGATCGAGTTTCCATGTTCTCCTCGTGTCCGTGTGGGTTTCCTCCCACAGTCCAAAAACATGGATCAAGTCAATTGAATTCTCAAAATTGCCCCATATAGAGTGTGTATGTGTGAGTGAGTGTGTGCCCAGTGATGGATTGGCGCCCTGTCCTGGGTCTGTCTGCCCAGCACCCGAGACGTTCTCCCCTGGATGGGCATGGGGAACACCCCCCCCCCTTCCCCCCGCAACCCTGAATGAATGAACTTACACACACACACATGCTATAACACACATGCTATATATTATATACAGTAGGTTGGTAAATTTTCATAAACATAAAGAATATTTGTTCCCCATGACGAGTCAAACCTTTAACATGCATCTGCAAATATACACTATTACATGTCATTGTCAGCTGTTTCTGTTTAGCACGGTACTGCGTGGCATTGCTTGCATTGCATGCATGGAGTTGCTTTATCAGTGAGATCCTATATACAGTAAGCTACATATATAGCATACATGCAAACTATGCCGTCCTCATTCATCTCAACCGCAGTAAGCACTTAACAGTCAATCTACTCTCTCATCTCCTTATTAGTTGCTCATCACCTGTGCCAACTGTTTTTATTTTGTCCAGAGCTTTAAAGGGATAAGTTGTTTTTACAAGTTTGTTAAATAGACTGCAGGCAAACTCCAGCCGAGAACGTCCCTTAATTGTTATTTTCCTTGATCAGTTTAGAAATGAACAGTAAGGGCAGTTCATTGAATAACGTGTTGCATCAGCAGAACCAATAACATTGCCGAACCTATTTACACTTACATATTAAAAGAAAATATTTTAAATGGAAATGGTAGTAAAACCAAAAACCCTTTATTTTTATTATTTCCTTTTAAGAAAACAAAGACAATATAACACTGGAAAATATATTGAATTATTAACTATTCAAAGATTTCCCAATGGAAACTGTAGATTAATTTCAATTTGTTTTTTAGCTTCATTAGTTACCAACTCTTATATAGCACTTTGTATAGAGATTTTCTAAGCTACTAAGTGCTTAATAATTCTAGCAGTCACTCACCTGACGTTATATATCCTTAAGCAGGCCTACTCCAAAACAGAGAAAATCCTGATTGCCCAACAGACTTCTGTATATTTGCCAAAAAATCCACATTAAATAAATTAAGGAGCTGACAATAGATTATCAGGGCAATAAAACTACAAACACCGCCATGTATTTTTTAAAAGATAATATTACCTTTGAAATTTGCATCTGTCAGTCTGGCTATGGACCCACCTTTTATTTATGCAAGTACCACTCTCTCTCTCTCTCTCTCTCTCTCTCTCTCTCACACACACACACAGACACACTCACTCATCAACTCTTCCCCATGTCACACAGAGTTGCAGGCAGGTGTTGTTATGGTGATGGGAATTGTACGAGGGGTCGTTGCTAGCTATTCATCCTGCTAACTCCTTTTGTGTGCAATACCCATTTTTTAAACCATCCCTGCATTAGCTGGCAGTGATAAAGCAAACCAATATTAGGTAACCTTTTAAATGTCATGTAAGGCTGATGTCCTTGTGGCAACTTGAACACACACACACACACACACACACACACTTTCAAATGAAGCACTGTCTTGCTGGATAGCATCCAACAGATGGTTGTTTGTATAAAATTGCTGTCTAGAGCATCTTTCCTCATTTTGCTCTGTCATTTGAGAAGCTGTTCTCTTTTTAGAATGTCAAGTCAAAGTTGTTTTGTATTTTTAAAGTATTAGTATTATGTAAATAACCTCATTGTTTAATGTGTCAGTATAATGGTTTCTAAATGCAACAGTAATAATTATCTGCCCTGCTAGAACATTCCTGGTTTACTGTATATTCTGAGGTCAGGCAGAATCTCTGGGCACTAAGACATTGTCATGCTGAAACAGAATAGGGCCTTCCCTAAACTGGTCCCACAAAGTTGATTTCACTTATTAAAAGCTGTGTCCATTCATTCATTCATTCATTCATTATCTCCCACTTTATCCTCTATTAGGGTCGTGGTGGGGTTCCCCATGCCCATTCAGGGGAGAACATCTCGGGCGCTGGGCAGATACACCCAGGACAGGGCGCCAATCCATCGCTGGGCACACGCTCACTCACACAGACACACTCTATATGGGGCAATTTCTGAATTCAATTGACTTGATCCATGTTTTTGGACTGTGGGAGGAAACCGGAGAACCCGGAGGAAGCCCACGCAGACACGGGGAGAACATGGAAACTCCACCCAGATGGGGATTTGAACCGGGAATCCCTAGCGCTGAGAGGCGAACGTGCTAACCACTAAGCCACCGTGCCGCCAGCTGTTTCTATATAGTGTATAATATTTAGATTTCAAATATATAGTTAAAAGACGTCTGTTGGTTTACTTCTTCAATCTCATCAGTCACAATGTTTCTTTTTTTTTTTTTATTTGGTCTTTGTGGTGTTTTCTGTAATGAAGGTTTGATTACATGGTCCACTTCTATTTAGATTGTTAGGCTGAAGAATTTTAAGGTGTTTTTTTTTTTTTTTTTTTTTTTTTTTTTAACCATTTCACAATCTTGATGAGGATAAATTAGCAAATTCTGATGCAAAATCCCGATGTGTTTCATGCCACTTTATGTAAAAATTGAAAATTAAATTCTCCCTGAAAGTGTTTGCATTTAAGTTTTGTAAAGAACCTTGCTGCCCTGGTTGGGTCTCATCTTGTGAGGCTGAGATCTTATCAGAGAAAGGTGACCTGGTTAAGCAGAGGACGAATGGAAACAGTGCTGCTTTGTTGGCACTGTGTGATAACATCAGTACAGACGAAGAGCTGAAGCACTGTGTTGCAGACAATCGGACAGAGACCCCAGAAGTGAGGAAAAACAGAAACAGGTTAATACTGGGTCAAGCAGACAAAGCAAGGACCGTAAGGAAGTGGAAAAAGAGAAGGCAGGGATTAAAGTCAGACTCGTTCTGGCTTGTATTATGTGAACAAATCTTAAATGGCCTGCTGATTGTTTAGAGGTAATTAGGGGAAGCAAGATCACCTTAAAAGAACATGATATGCACTACCCCTGTCAAAGATACCACATGCTGGTGGTGCATGGAATCGTTCAAAATAAACACAATATAGACCAGAGGACTGTGGCACTGGTCCTGCTTTGATTATAGATAGTAGATGAATAAATTTATTAAAGCGCCAATAAACAACTAAAAAACTATATTTTCTAGGGCGGCACGGTGGCTTAGTGGTTAGCACTTTTGCCTCTCAGCGCTAGGGATTCCCGGTTCGAATCCCAATCTGGGTGGAGTTTCCATGTTCTCCCCGTGTCCATGTGGGTTTCCTCCGGGTTCTCTGGTTTCCTCCCACAGTCCAAAAACATGGTCAATTGAGTTCTCCAAATTGCCCCATATGGTGTGTTTGTGTGAGTGAGTGTGTGTCTAGCGATACATTGGCGCCCTGTCCTGGATGTATCTGCCCAGTGCCCTAAACGTTCTCCCCTGGATGGGCATGGGGAACCCCCCCGCGACCCTAATATGGATTAAGCGGAAGATAATGGATGGATGGATGTTTTCTAAAGAAGACGATAAAATAAAACCTTTATTTTACAATGCATATTTTTAAAATTATATAGAACTCTTGATTTTTTAAATGATACTAAGAGGTTTTATACATAAATGACTAAGTGTCCAGTTTGATGTGGAATAATATGGTCTTTGGGGCTTAGTGGTTTGCACATTTGCTTCTCAGCGCTGGGGATCTAAATTCGGATCCCAATATGGGTGGAGTATCCATGTTCTACCTGTGTCCTGATTCAGGTATAATCTAAACTACATTGCAAGTATTTCTTTATTTTGTATGTATATAGTTTTAGTGTTTTGTTACTATTACAGGTTCTTTAAATTTGATGATAGCTAACTCACAGAAACACTATATAGTGACATTTCTGTAAAAGTTCTTAACATTTAAAGCAGGACTGGAGGATGTGCAATGTATTTTAATGTTTGTTTCTGGTGCTTTTCTAAAACCACAAGCCGTTTCTTATTGTGATGCTGCAGGAATAACCTTTTTAAGGATTAACATTTTTGGCAAAACACTCTTAAGTTGCATGATTCAAAAGAAATCATTGTGTTTGGAATGCATTGCTTGTTTTGAGCAGTATGTCAGTGGTGACATGTCAAGAATAATTACACAGTGAAGCAGGCTGAGGGTATCTGTCCCCTCTGACACCACTATGTGTCATTCACTTATTGTTCTTATTGTTACGGGAAGAGCAACAGCTGGGCGAGATGAACAGCAGGAATTGTCAGCTTAACTATATTTTTTTTATATGATTACAGTTTACTGTATTTAGCCTTTGTGCAACACTCGGGGCTATGCCTTTAAGCGTTTGTGTGCAGAATCAACTGTCAATGTGAATAGATTTTTAATTCCACATGAAACAGTGCATCTATTTTCAAAACGAATATTGACTTTTTGCTTTTCATGTATTATTATTCAACTCATTTTATTGTAGATATAAACAAACTAACAAATAACAAAAGTATATTATGTGACACATGGAATCCTGTTTCTTTCAGATTTTATTTTATCAGTTAAGTAATTAAAATATAGCGTTTTTAATCCATTGATGCTTATATGACTTCATAATAATAGAGACATGCTACAAATTTGACAAATAGATCTATAACACATTATATCAGAAGTATAGTGTGTATATTATCTAAACAGAAAACCTCAAATTAAATGAATGCTAAAATATTTTAAAAGCAGACAATGAATATAACCTTTTATACCAGCGTGCTCCCCAAACAGAAATTTGCAAAAACATTTATATTCCTATTCATATTTCATATTTTTATGATTATGTATTTCATAATATTTCATATTTTTATGGTACATTTCAGTTTATATACTAATGTAGTATTTATTATTAACTGTTGTATTTATTACAGCTTTACATTTGCTGGGTAGTATAAATTAAGTTTGAATTGCACAATTCAACAATTTCCAATTTTAAATTTTTTCTTTTGGCAAAAGCAAATAACTCCCAAGTTTTATGTTTCGGAGTACAACAAAGCCATGTACAGGATACATGTTTCCTTAAAGGGAAATACCATTCTTAGACAAGTTGACAAATCGCTAAAAGTAGCAACAGAATTGCCTTTGAAGAAATCCAGGAAAAACTTAAAATCCCTGAACATGAAGAAGACCGTAAACATGCAAAACCATAGTATTCATATACAGCACTTTGTAGCTGTGTTGCATGAACTTGTCTTTAATCAGAACTATAAGTTTCAAATAAATTCATAAAAATTAGTTCATCATTTTTGAATAATGCCATTTATTGATATTTGAATTTCAATTCATATGAATTTAATTCATATAAATGCCTTAGACCAGAGATTGACATTGAGACCAATGATTGACATTGCTTTGTGTAAACTACACATTGCGACATTTAACTAACAAAATGTCAATTATTTATTCGACAGATTGTCTTAGCTGTGGTACCTGTGGACTGTGTAGTTCTCCCTCAGTGTATGAAGAGGCTTGTGCTCCTCTATGACGTTGGGTATGAGTGGGGAAGAGGATAGGCGAGAACGCACAGGATGTGGTAATGACCCACACAGCTCCCATGGCCTTGACGGGGTTCCACTTCCTCCTTTTTTCTTTCGGGGCAGGGTCCCATGGATGGAGATGCCTTGATACCTGGAGGAAGGAACCTCTGCCATGCTGGTGCTCAGCAGGTCCATTGAAGCGGACAGATGACCATGTCTACCCATGTGTAGGTTCCTGGGCAGACTGGCGAATCGCCCCTCCGCCATCATCCTAAGTTCTGTGGAGAGTACAAGAGGTTTTAAGCATCACATCATTACAGTAAGAAGTAATATTTTTGCTTTTCATAAACAGCAGTGAGCAGATTTCTCTCATGTAGTATTGTGGAATCATTTTCACACATATGTCACCACGGAGTCCTGACCTTTTACGATTTTTGCTTATTGTTATAGATTACCTATGTTACTATTCACTTTTGTGACATAGAACATGAATAACAACGAAGTATTGGAAATAAGTAATCCTCCCGCTCATCTCTCCTCATATGGAGGTACAATCGGTAAGCTGTGTTTAAATATATAATGCTGGTGGGTTATCTAGGGAGAATCTGGTGCCTTGGGCTCTGTTGTAAAAACATGACTAAGCTGTCATGGTGTTGGGTGTAATTTCTGCTGGTGTATAACAGGAAGCATGAGCAAGTACTGTTGATGGATAACCTGCAAAAATACAAATTATGCTCCACTGCGTTTTCAGTAAAGCATAATTTTGAAGCGAGACAGGCTGAGAAGGAAAGCCAAGAAATATGGCTTCTGGCTAGAGGGGGCCTCCTTTCTGACCACATGAACAGCAGATTTTCCCTGAAAAGCTGTTTATCTCAGCATTCCACAGCCTGCCTGTGCCACCACTAATTGGGTATAAAAGTGAAGCATCCATCCACTTAGCATTAAACATGGCAGACACATCGACTCAGAGCTCCTCAGTTGGTGTTTAAGGGGTGCTGCACTTGTTCTCACATGTCAGACCACAACACTCTTCTCATGCATGGTATGTATTTACTGCCACTTATGATGCAGTCAGGGCTTTTGTTTGTCTGCATGTAACAAGTACATTTGAGACGTATGCTGCGGTGTTTAGTGTTTTTCCAATTAAAATCAATTCAAAACATTCCAACACCCTGCCACAAATTGTATAATTCATGCTAAGCTTTTACTTTACTCACACTCTCAGCTATGTCATAAATTCAGCCAGTAAATCTCAGCTATAAAATATTTAACCAAATCCCTACCTGAGCGAACAGTAGCATCTCCTTCAAAAGAAGAATAATGTATAATGGATGGATGGATAATTTGTTTAATATGAAGCATGGTGAACACTATAGGGAGTCAAATTGACCTCATAGACAAAAAGGGTATGAATCAAACTGCAGGCATTTTTCCACAGAAAGCCCAGAATTTTGAAGTAGTCATTAAAAACTTTTTGAACATTATCTGTCACTTAAAATTATTTCGAAAATGGCTTTGAAACGCTGACCATGTCCAGACCTTATTATCAGAAATGCATACATAACATGTTCCAAACAAACTGTAAATCTAATAAGCAAGAAAAAGCATAAAAAATACATTTTTAACAGACAAAGATGAACCTGTTCATAGGAAGCTCTCGGCTCACAAACGTACAATACGATAATTTTGCATCTGCAAAGATCTATTCATTCATTCATTCATTATCTTCCGCTTTATCCTATATTAGGGTCGTGGGGGGGTTCCCCATGCCCATCCGGGGGAGAACGTTTCGGGCGCTGGGCAGATACACCCAGGACAGGGCGCCAGTCTATCGCTGGGCACAGACTCACACACACAGACATACACACTCTATATGGGGCAATTTGGAGAACTCAATTGACTTGTTCCAAGTTTTTGGACTGTGGGAGAATCCGGAGGAAACCCACGCAGACACGGGGAGAACATGGAAACTCCACCCAGATGGGGATTTGAACCGGGAATCCCTAGCACTGAGAGGCGAAAGTGCTAACCACTAAGCCACCGTGCCGCCCTCTGCAAAGATCAAATTTAATGTATTTAATTTAATTAGATGAATATTACAATAAGGACATTGTGGTAGACTGACCACATTATTTCCAGTATTTTGCTTATTGGTGTGTGTGTGTGTATGTGTGTGTGTGTTAGTGTGTGTTAGTGTGTGTATGTGTGAGAGAGAGAGAGAGACAGAGAAAGATGATCGCTAACATGCCACCCTTGAAGGTCCGTCCCAACATAAAGTCGTGATCTCATTCAACCAGAGGGAGATTCCAGTTTATCATCACAATAGTTACTGCATTCCATTGTTGCTATAAAACTTAAGGCTTTTTAAACAGCGATGCTCTTTTATATTCTTTAACCTTAAATACAGTGTTTAAGTTTAACAACATAAAATACCATAACTTAACTGATTGGAATAACAGAACAGCAAATAACTTGTACATTTTTCAAAACGTCAAATTCATAACCTGCAAATAAGGCAATTTTTCAAGAACTTAATTTACCAAGAACTATTAAAATGGTAGTCACATGAGTTCTTTAGAGCATGTGAATGGATGACACATTTAGAATGTGGGCTCTGTTACTTCCTTTTTTAAGTTTCAGATCACCAGTAAAAACTAAACACTTAATGATTCTGAAATAAATGTAAAATACAGACTGCAGACATGTTTTTAAATGCCTCATATACCACTAATTACAACTTTAATCATTATATTTCTTTATTTTTACTATTTGTTTAAGGTCACTTATTTTTGTCAAGTTAATATTTGAGCTTTCCGAAATGTGCCACATATATATCCTAACAGGATAAATCATAACAGGATGTCTGGGGGTGATCAGAGACCATTTGCCCTCTCTAAATACCTGAGCTGTGTGTTTACACAGCAGAATGCCACACCTGAAGCACCTGGAGTGTCCAGAGCTCTGAAATGCAACACTTCATTCAGCACTACTGCTTTTCATGTGGCGGGGATCAGGTTGCCGATGTGACCCATCATAGAACCCTGTGAATAAGCCAGCATTATGGATGGTTAGAAATCCCCTGCAGTACTATTGCCACACTTTCCATCATTGTGCTGTCTGTGTGGATGAGCAGCGGTCATATTGCTTTATGGCATTACTCAGTTGCTCACATCTTCCGAAATGAGTACTCACATCATGAGTTTGTTTTAGAACTTGGTCTGGACCCGCCTAATTGGTTCTTACTGTACCTGCAAAATGCTATGTTATTTATCCGGCCCACCAGCTGTATGATTTAATACAGCAACTAAAAGTTTATATATATTTAAGTAATATTTCTTTAATTTAAACTTGATAAATCAACGTTAGTTAACTTTTAATCTTAACATCCAGCATGCTCTAGGTTCTTATGTTAAAGATTTTTTTATTTTTAACCACAATTCTCCAATAGTGATCAGCAGATTCATTTCTGCCCCCTTACCATAAATGGTAATGGAGGCAAAAAGAGAAAAAAACTTTTATCATGCTTAGAGGCAAAATAAACTAAGGTTATTGTCCAGGCATGTTTGTCACAGTCTGAATTGAAACTTTAAGTTGTTGGCCAAGAGGAGCTATTCTTCATTCTCTGATCTATAAAGTTTTGTGTTAATTTTTCATCTTTTAAATTGTGTTCTTGTCTCTCTCGTGTTAAGGAACGACCAAGAATAATTTGTGAGATTAAGATAATTCATCAAAAGACTTCTTTCGGACGCTGGGCAGACCCAGGACAACGCTCCAATCCATCACATGGGCACACATACACTACATGGGGGGTAATACACTACATGGGGGCACTTCAGAGCAGCTGAATTACTTTGAATCCATGTTTTTGGACTTTAGTAGAAACCGGAGAACCCGGTGGAAACCTACACAGACACAGGGAGAACATGATCATTCCACCCAGATCAGGATTCAAACCTGGATCCCCAACACTAATGTGCAGCCTGTGGTTAAAAGTAAAAATGTTGCAATATTGACTTTGTGTAATTAAAGTCACAA
This sequence comes from Corydoras sp. C115, assembly GCA_019802505.1. NCBI lineage: Eukaryota > Metazoa > Chordata > Actinopteri > Siluriformes > Callichthyidae > Corydoras > Corydoras sp. C115. The sequence goes on from JAFMOC010000135.1 coordinate 759,892, forward strand.
TGACTCTGACACATTATCTGATTCACAACAGTTAAGTAGAGGAAATATGTAGAGGAAAGTCTTTATCCATCCATCCATTATCTTCCGCTTTATCCTATATTAGGGTTGCTGCGGGGTTCCTCATGCCCATCCAGGTGAGAACGTTTCGGGTGCTGGGCAGATACACCCAGGACAGGACGCCAATCTATCGCTGGGCACACACTCACAATTTGGAGAACTCAATTCACTTGATCCATGCTTTTGGACTGTGAGAGGAAACCGGAGAACCCGTAGGAAACCATGCAGTCATGGGGAGAACATGGAAACTCCACCCAGATGGGGATTTGAACCGGGAATCCCTAGCACTGAGAGGCGAACGTGCTAACCTCTAAGCCACCGTGCTGCCGGAAAGTCTTTATATACCTCAATATATAACTAACGTATTTAGTAATGTGAGAGTGCAAGCAAAAAACTTATAGAGATTTGTTTGAAAGTTAGAGCGATATGGTCAAATAAGCTAGACTTATCTTTAGATAATTTTTTTTTTTTTTGTGATAAAGGGGTCTTTGCTGAGAAAACAAGATAGCACAATCTCCATTGATAGAAATGATGACGCACACTTGTGATTTAATACTCTATGGAACTGGATCTAATTGGACTGTACCAAACTATTTCTGCTCGTACCTGCACATGAATTCCATATGAGTCAGTCAGATGTGTAAGTCTTCAGTCTTACTCAATATGTCCAGTACGTGACGAGCAGATGTGAGTTATCATGATGATTTGTTAAGGACTCTGCATCAATCACCAGCCCTATCTTCTGTATGAGCGTTTGCTAATGTTTTAAACCGTTTCAGCTTTTATCAGATTTACACAGTATTTAGCGCTTTGAATTTAATTGTGTAGTTCCACAGGAATGCAAAACAGGTCATGCACAGTGCTTTATATAACCACAGGCTGGTATCTGAGATGGTGCTGCCTGGAAAGGCTCCACGCTGTGTGTGGCATAGGGACAGCTGTTGGCTCCAATGGAACGCAGCAGTGTAAGGGACCCTGACTCAACAAGATCAGAATTATACAGTGCTAATAGTTAGTTCTCTATGTCGACCTGAGGCGATAATTTGCGTACAAAAACTTTATTTTCACCTAAATAAGTACTGACTGAATATTTCTAAGATTATTCATTTCTATACTGTATGAATTTGGCACAGTGGCTTAGTGGTTAGCACGTTCGACTCTCAGCACTAGGGATTCCCGGTTCGAATCCCCATCTGGGTGGAGTTTCCATGTTCTCTGTGTCCGTGTGGGTTTCCTCCGGGTTCTCCGGTTTCCTCCCACAGTCCAAAAACATGGATCAAGTCAATTGAGTTCTCCAAATTGCCCCATATAGACTGTATCTGTGTGAGTGAGTGTGTGCCCAGCGATAGATTGGCGCCCTGTCCAGGGTGTATCTGCCCAGTGCCCGAGATGTTCTCCCCTGGATGGGCATGGGGACCCCCCCCCTCCCCGTGACCCTAATATAGGATAAAGCGGAAGATAATGAATAAATTAATGAATTTGGCCCATATCTCGATGTGATCTTTCCAGAAACCCATAACTTTGAACTGTAGACGCTTTAATCAAATCATTTAGCATTTTCGTCAAAAGTGTTGGGAAACAATTTCATTTAAATGAAACAAATTGGTTTAATTCTAGACTCTAGACTTAAAACCCCCTATTAACAGATGAAAATATGCAGCACACGTTCGCTGTGGCTGCATGATCTAATGGATCATGAAAGTGCTTTGGCTTTTTCTAGATCGACCATTATTGTAATTTGGATCAAATCTGCCCAATACTTCACTCTTCATTTAAATGCTTTTGCTGAAATTGCCTCTGTATTGCTAGTTAACATTGTCAGAAACGTTCTGTGTCTCCATTATATGTTTCTCCATATAGATTAGACAGATCAATAATGCCAGCATATTAAAATATAATGCCAGATTTAAATGAGAAACAATAACAGTTCATGACTAGGTCACATTATTATATGCATTGTCCTTCACTCGGTTCAGAAAAGCATGTGCTCAATGGACAGCATTCAGAAAACACAGAGACAGTGATGAAGACTGAGCCACTCAACCAAGAGGTTAAACACATGAAGGAGGAGAATATTCAACGCATTTCAAAACAACAAGCTGACCATTCTCAAGCCGGCCCTCTCACGACCCATGCACTCCCCACGGGAGCTGGTGGGAATCTCATGAATAATGTAGTTCTCCTTTATTTAATTCAAACCTGCTTACTAGGAACAAAAGCAGGCTGAGTGTGTGGGTTTAAAGAGCTCTCAGACCAGAGCCATGAATCAAGTACGACAGCTCGAAAGAATACAACAGTTCTGAAGTTGAAAAATGGCCAAAAAGCTGTTCAGAAAAAGGTTCCTCACAGATTCGAATCTCTCAGAAAAGTACTAGTAGTTTTGGCAATTGATTTTTCTTGTAATTGAAAGCTATGTGATTATTCAGTTTCTCTAGCCGTATTTCTTATGACAACTTTATTTAAAATTACAGGAACACTTCTATGAACCCAGTATTCATATTGCATTATAACTGCATTCATAAAGTTTTATAACTTTTGTCATTCCCGGTTCGAATCCCCATCTGGGTGGAGTTTCCATGTTCTCCCCGTGTCTGCGTGGGTTTTCTCCGGGTTCTCCGGTTTCCTCCCACAGTCCAAAAACATGGATCAAGTCAATTGAGTTCTCCTAATTGCCCCATATAGAGTGTGTCTGTGTGTGCCCAGCGATAGATTGGTGCCCTGTCCTGGGTGTATCTGCCCAGCGCCCGAAACGTTCTCCCCTGGATGGGCATGGGGAACCCCCCCGCGACTCTAATATAGGATAAAGTGGAAGATAATGAATGAATGAATTAATGAACTTTTGTCATAAGCCTATGTTAACACTACAAGTCCCAGAGAGGGGTCATTTGACATTTCTACCTCTGGAACCCAGAGACGGGTCGAATGACCTGAAGGATTTTAGCTAACATCCTCTAATCACCGTCTTTTGTTCTGTAAATAAGGCCATTACTGGAGCACCACAGGAGGTTTTCCATTGAGTTTAGCCATTTAGTTTCTAGTTAGTTCTATTCAGTTTATTGTATTTTATAATATAAAGATTATATATATTGTATTTAGTTTAGTTTTATTTGAGCAAAAAAGCACAAACAGTAAATTATTTTTTATATTTTAAATAAAGAATTAGAAATTTTACAGTAAGTTACAGCTGTGAGTAATGACCAGAAGCATTTGTGTCAAGAGGACTGAAATTTCAGCATGAGAAATATACAAAAGAACAACTGTTATTTGATTACATGCATTTTTTTTTGTCATACAAAAAATATAAAAGGAATAAAACAATTCACACCTATTTACTATAGGCTGCATTGGAGGGCTACATGTGTGAGTGGCATGTCCTTATTGTGTGACTAGCATTTCAGCATTTACATTTATGGCATTTGGTAGACACCCTTATCCAGAGCAACTTACATTTATCGCATTTTTTATACAAGTGAGCAATTTAGGGGGAGGTTGTTTAGCTATTTAGTTTCTAGTTAGTTCTATTCAGTTTATTGTATTTTATAATATAAAGATTATATATATTGTATTCCAGTTCCAATGCCTGTTGAGTGGTGAACCTTCTCTGCATTTTGTTTCTTGTGAGCAAAATAGGTGAAGCAGTCACCTATTTATCCCCCACAGCACAAAAGGCTGCATGCAAATTTGCTAAGGTGTTAGCAACCTTATGCATGTCCCCTGCACAGTAATGCAGCTGGGGGGTGGACAGACACTCAGGAGCAACTTACATTCTTTTGCTTACACTCTTTTTCAATACCTTTGTTGAGCTGGATCAACACAATTAATTTGTTTTCTTTTTCTAAACTGTCATTTTGGAACACACTTCTTCCACATCTTTTTAAAAAGAAAAACTTTAGCATATTTCTTGAAACAGATTGTATGTTTTGCAAACTATGTCATTTGGCAAAATGACCTGTATAATGCAGCACAACATCACAGATCAGCACCAAAAGGTTACATCTCCCCAATACACATTATGTATGCTTCAAAACAAAATGTGTGTTTTATACAAATTGTCAGTGCCCTCAAAATGCCCCCAAAAAGTCTCTTGAGCTGTGTTTCACATGGTGTTTTGAGAATGTCACCTCGGTTTCAAGAAATGAGCCAAACCAATTGAAAAACAAGATCAACTTTAATTTAAATCAACTTTAATTTGTTCAAAATGTGCACCACCTTGCCTCCAAGAGATATAAGTTCAAAATATAAGAAGTTGATTTACTAGCTTGACTGAAAATCTGAGATCCTTCTGCATAACCATTAGAGAGCACTAGCTGTCCTCTTTTGTCATGCATAGGGTTGCAGGTAACACACTATTCAACCTACTACCCCCAGCTAAAGTATGTTTCTGTATTTTGCTAGTCAGTATCAAACAGTTTTCATTCTTATCCTTCTTTTCTTCACAAAAAAATAAAAGGTTTTGTCTATTTATTCTTTAAATTTTTATTTTTTACCATTTTCTTCACCTGCTTTTTTTTTATTAGCCAGCATATATTATTATTGGGCAACTTATTTTTTTAGTCAGCATGGTCAAACAGTTTTCATATAGTATTCATATATACATACATGTAACAATGTAGAGAAAAGAAAGAAGGAAATGGAAGGAAAGAACAGCATAAGAAAAAGCAGGTGAACAAAGGGTAAAATTAAAAAATGAAAAGAATGAATAGACAAAACCTTGTATTTTTTTGTGAAGAAAAGAAAAAGAAAAGAACAAAAGGGTAAAGAATATGTGAGCATAAAATATGTTGAGTAATAAAAAAACGTATTGGACAACAAAAAGAAAAGAAAAAGAAAGGAATGAGAATGATAAATATTTTTTCATGTTCATGTAATCTTGCTGCCAATTCCTGTATGTTTCTTCAGCTTCACGGAGGTCTCACTCAGGCCTGTCTGTAGAATTTGGGCAGAGGGGGATGATAGGTGTGTGTGTGTTTAGGCAGCCTGTAGGTCATTACCATGATAATGCGTACTAAGAGCAAAAAAGAGTCAGGTTTTTAGTTTGTTTGTACAGATTAATTCTGGTATTACTTTGGCTCAAAGCACTCTGAATTCTGGTCAATCTCTATTTTTGGTGAATATTCTAAGATGATGACAGGAACTTTTTGTAAGTCGCTCTAGATAAGAGCATCTGCCAAATGCCATAAATGTAAATGTAATGTAAATGGATGAACACAATTAGTTTGGTTATTTTTTTCTAAACTGTCATTTTGAACCCATTTATCTTTTTTTAAAAGAAAAACATTAATAAATTATTTTAGAAAAACTTCTGCATATTTCTTGAAACAGATTGTAAATCAACAATTTGTTCAAAATCTGCACCACCATGCCACAAAGAGATATAAGTTTTAAATCTAACCAGTTGATTTCACAACTGTTTACAGTATGAGACAGACGTTTGTGTGAGGTGTGAGTTTAGCTCTACTCCCCCCTGCAGAGTCCTCAGGTAATGGCCACATTTACAAATGAAAGGATGCTAATTGGAGCCATCAGAGTCAACAGTTTGGACTAAGGGTCTTTTGACCCACTCTCAGGACTTCAGGGGGTAGGTTGAAAATCCTGGGACTTCGAGTGTTAATGTACAAAAAAAATCATAGTCATTTACAGTCATAAAGTGTTATAACAATATGACATTAAGCTTTATAACACAAATTGACATAACACATTATAATCGTAACTTATAACGTTATAATCGTAATCAACGTTGAATGTTTTGAAGTTTTTTTAGACATTTTTACTTTATACAAAATGATTTTACTTTATTTAAAGTCTATAAAGAGCATCTATTCTAATGTAGTCATAATGCATTATGAATACCAGATTTATAGAAAGTGTCACCAAAATCATTAATAAATAAAATGAAATAAAATCTAAACTTTCAACTGTTCAAATGTGGAATGAAGACATCTACAATTGGATATTATGATTTTCTTCTCTAAGAGATCTAGCAGAGCTGGACGGGATGATAAAGCTCATGTATAAAAGAGGCTTTTAATGTTTTCATGTTATTTGTTAAATACACTGAGTAAATGACACTACTACCTGAATTTATCTTTTTGGGGAAGAAAACTGTTTGTAGGTGCCTTACAGTAGTGGTGTGTCTTAACTATGAGCATTTGATCACATACTTTAGATACATTTGAGGTACATTGAGCTACTTCTTTATTCATTCTTTACAGTATGCTTTCTAATTTATACTTCCCACTTCCTTACATTTGTCTAAAAGCAGTTAATTATCACTTTCTCTTAAAGATTTTACACCCTGAATAATATAGTAATTAAAACAACAGACCGGCATTTATAATTGTAGAAAAAGCAGAGTGTAGTCACATCACATTTAAGATATTCAATAGCAATAACAATGTCAGTTTTATATATTTAGTATTATTTAGTATTATAACTGAACAACTCAAACATTAGAACAACCCCTCAATGATAAATGACTAAGGGCACTGAAAGGGGTGCTATGCCTGAAAGAAAGGAAAAGCTAAAACAATGACATTATTGAATTGCACATTCACAAGTCTATATCTGTTGGGATCCTGATCGTATTATTGTCATATGCTTTTAAGATCATTATCTGATTGTGTGTGCCAAAAGAGAACTTATACAACTTTTTGTCTCATTTGGTTTTACAAATCTTATTTTTGACCTTTAAATAAAGTTAAGGTTAAATAAAACACAATATGAAAACAAAAAGAAAGATAAAATAAAGGTTACTGACTCTAAAAGTAAGGTTTTGGTACATGAAACCATGAAAAGGTTGCTAATGAGAATATTGTCTGTGTGTGCAGAAGATTTAAATCTTGTTAAATATTAAGCTTATTTTTTGCAAAGGGTGTAACAACATCTTAAGTATGCAGCTTTACTGACGTTCACTATTTCTTCATCCTTTTTTGGTCCACATTTTTAGTGTTTTTTTAACAATAGCATGTTTCCAAAGAGCAACAAATCAACAGACAAAACATCAACTCACCAATCCACTCCTACTTCTGCTCTTTACACTCAGAATGGAACATATGGGCAGCAATACATCAACATGTTCCCCTGACACTTTTTCACAATACTGAGCTGCAAGTGCTAAAAGCCATATATATCAGAGCTTGTAGACTTGTTTCTTAAACTTGATTGACAATTCCACACAATCAGTGTAAAAAGTGTAAAAATGCACACTGTGCAGCATTTTCACATTAGTCCATGAGGCAATTTAAAAGTATGTACAGCTTAATGAATAATATTTGACAAACTTAATCCAGCCAACTTGGTTATTGACTATAGAAATGCATCGCAAAAGAAAGTTAATGCAAGTTTTCAGCAAGAAAAGCCTTTGACTTTCAACAAGATGTGACATGCTTCTGGTGCATGGACAGTCATTCAGAACAAATGATGTACAAAACGTTATAGGAATAGATATTTTGTTAGAAAGAGTGAGGTAGTTGATAAAGATCATCACACTCACACACACACACATATGCACACACACACACACACACACACACACACACACACACACAGTAATACATAATACAAAGGTCAGGAAGAAAATAACTGTCACATGTTGTTAAATATCACAGTGGTGGTGGCTACTGTTGTACACACACACACACACACACACACACACACAGTGAATTTTTAACAGCACCCTCCAGTTCAGTCAGACACCTGGACTCAGTGACCCAGACATTTATTTATTTATTAGTTGCCAAATTATTTCATGGATTACGACGATCAGCATTCATATCACATGACATATCAAAGTGAATGAAATTTGACTTTTACATGCATTGACATCAGTATGTAAAGCAAAAACTAATAATAATAAGACTAATTAGCATTATTTGTATTGTAAAATTAAATGCAATGATATAAATCATTAATTAGACTGCAGTTATATGGATTAACATAATAACAAAATCTGAAAGTACTCTCATCTATTTGAAATCAAAATGTAATCTTTAATTGTGTAAATCACAGAAGCATACCTGTTTAAAAGGTGACTGTCCTGGTATGAACCCGGTTATTTTCTTTTTCCAGTTATGCAGAGTTTGTCGCTCACAGATTTGTACCAGACATGTTGAATTATTAAAGCTTTCTGATAACAAGTCCAAGGACTCCGACAAGCAGCTTCCCTACAAACACTCCTATCCTTCTATGAGCTCTGCCAGTGTTTTTCTGGAGGCTTACGAGCTCTCTCCCTCTCTTTCTGGTTCCCCCTTAGGGGTGTGATTAAGGATTTCCCAGACACACCCTCTTTGCAGGGCAGAACTTCAGGAGTCATCTCACACGCCCAATAACTAGGCCAGCCTCTGACGTTCTGTATCAGCCTCCAACGTAACCTTTGGTAGCACATGACTGTGGTCTCTGTCATACACAACACGCAAAACATCTGATTAAGGAAGTTTCTTCCACCTTCTAAGTTTGATAGCCCTTCAGCTCTTCCCAGCCTGCACTAATCCAAAGTGCTGCCTGAATGAGAGCAGTGTGTTTGGGCTAACAGTGTGCAGGAGTAAAGGGGGAGCAGATTGCTGTTGTTGTCAATAGAATCACACTTTCCCCTGTCTTTGTGCTCAGATTCCTCTTCATTGTCTGCTGGCTGATAACAAACAGTGCAACGAGCAGTGCTTCCTGCCCACAGCAGGCAGAATGAGAAGAGTAGGTCAGGTTCAGTTTTTGTATTCATGACTGTTTTATAAAGAACAAAATCAAAATCCAAGCAAGGGATTTTAAAACATTTTGAAGGAATGTATAATATTTAACTTTTTATTTATTTTATCGCATGAGTTAGTGTGTTTGGGTTTTAAAAACAGAACAAGCATTTTTATGGTTTAGTATTGTCATCATCCTTGAATAACAATTGACAAGGTATTAACAAACTTTTTATTAACAATTTTTAATGTTAGTTGAGTAGTCCTAAACATTTTTTTTCTCTGTAGTTATCAAAACTGTGTTAGTGTTATTACTACTATACTCACTTTTTTTTTTCACACCTACTTATTCATACAATTATCTAATCAGAGAATCAAATGGGGACAGTGCCGGGGGACACTACAGTTAATACAGTGTTTCTACAATTGCAATGTTTCTATAAAATTTTACTTATTTTATACATTTTACTTATATATATTGCTCTTAAGCCCAATCATTTATGACCTCATTCTGTATGTCTGTATGTAATCTGACAAACTGCATTACCTCGGGCATCTGAACTTAAGAGTCAAACAACCGTCTGACCAGTCCACCTGTATGCCCTGCAGCAGTCTATTGCTGTCTAGGGGAGGGGCATGAGATGGTTTTTATGGCCTAACCAAAAACTGCATTTATTAATTTATTTTGGACTAATTGTAGATGCTGTACAACCTCAGAATACAATAAAACTCCCCTCTCACAGACTTTTACATATTAATGCTAAGCTTATACCAGTTTCACTGCTCAATCCAGTTTTACAGTTTTAGCCAATAATTAAAAAAGAAAAGCCTCATTACTGCAGCCCTGGCTTATTAATATTAATATTAATATTAAATTAGAGAAAAATTTCACCATATAAGATTATATAAAAAAATAGCATTTTAAAATAGAGTTTAAATGCAAACAACAGAAGTAAAGGAAAATGGTATGAAATAAAAAGGTATCAAATATGGGGTGAACTACCAAAGATCCATCATGAACAGTACAGCAGTTATATTTTCATAGTTACCAATGTGCACCAAATGACCTACGTCTAGACATTACATTTTGGTCATGTTGCATAACATAAGTTATAAATCAATAATAAATCAATTATTTATTTCCTGTTTTCAGTCTGTCGTAACTACAAGGAGTTAAGACATCGGAAGATACTTTGTATGAAATTTATGGTTATTCATCCAGATATAAATCTAAATATTGGTGTAAAGTTTAAAACTGTTAAAATGGATAATGAACACAGACTGATAGATTGTCAGTGAAATCCAAGCTTGATGGAGTTAATGCAAACATCAGTTGGATTTGTACAGAGAAAGTGTACAAGTCAGTGTAAAAGTCTTACATTCTATTCCAACTTGCTATGCAAAGCATCCAGCACACAGTGAAATAAGACAGAAAAGAAAAGATAAAACAGAATTATAAGAAAACCAAAAGAAGAACCACATTAATTTGTAGGTCTTATATCCAGTTTTGTATAAAAATATAATATGTAACAAAATATAAATATTCCGGCCATTTTATGGATTATCTTGAAAACAATAAAAAAAAAATGTTATATTAAATTTCACATTTTATCTTACCAAAACTCCTCTACACTGACTGTAATCAAAAAAAGGAAATGATTTTTCTTTAACATACATCTTCAGTGATTTTTTTTCTTTTTGTTTTCATTCCTTACAGGATACTCAGTGTTCTTTCTTTCCTCCAGCGCCCTGCCCAAGGCTGAAGGAAAGTGAAATTTATCCATTTATAATATATACACTGCACTGTGCCACATTCCACAACTTTAAATAAGCAAGGAGAGAGTTGTTTATCTGCCACAGATTTCCTGTTGAGATTAAATTACTGTACAGTGTAAAAGATGAAATGCTGATATTGTTAAGTATTCTCAATATACCATGGCGTAAAAGCAAGATGTTCACTGATATGCCTGCACTGTTTTTTCAATAGTCAATACCGTAGTCAATAACACAATCCTGCCTGGTTCCAAAGTCATTTTAACACCCAAATATTTCACGATGAGGCAGTATAGATATCTAAGCACAAGCATATATATATATATATATATATATATATATATATATATATATATATATATATATATATATATATATATATATATATTTTTTTGCTCTGTATATTTACTATGCAGCAATAGATACTTATTGTGGACTCTAGCTCATAAAGATATAATGTGGATTATGTTTATCATGGCTGGTGGTTTCCAGCAGGAACGAATGACCGTTCACATGACTTGCATTACTGAACATCATCTGCCCTCTCATATTACCCAAATGCTGTTAGCAAGTTTAAGCCTGGTCTGTAGTCACGCAGAGATCCCAGAGATGGACAAACATGCCAACAGCATGCTTTTAGATTAATCAGGTTTCTATTTGCACTGTACTGTATATCAAAACTGATCCAGGGCCAGACTGAATTTTGATGGTTCACATTCCTCTCTCTATGTAGTAAGAGGCCATGCTGTCCTGGATACAAAATCGGTAAGATCTTTGCTTCTCAGTGGACAGTTGAATGATGAATGCAAGCATTAGTAAGGATAGTGTGAAGGAAGAGGTGTGAACATAATCTCAATTGGAAATGATGCTTTTTTAATTATATCTGCAAATTCAATAATAAAATGCCCAGTTATCTCTTTGATAACTAAATTGTAAAATTAGGTAGGTTATGTCACATTGACAAGAAACCAGTGGCACACGTTACAAAATAAATATATAACAATCCATTATCTTCTGCTTTATCCTCTACTAGGGTCGCGGAGGGGGTCCCCATGCCCATCCAGGAGAGAAAATTTCTGGCACTGGGCACCCAGTACAGGGCCCTAATTTATCACTGGGCACACACGCTGGGCACAACACACACCTTGATCCATTTTTTTGGACTGTGGGAAGAAACCGGAGAACCCGGAGGAAACCCACGCTGCATGCATGCAACAAGGAACACTGCAGACACCATGCTGGATGTGCTGGATCTGTGATATGTATCAGGTGCACCTGCCGCTGCACTTACATGACACTTTCACCTACTTACAAATATAAGGACATCTATCAAAATATATTTTTAGCAAATAAATGCACATATAATATAAATTTTCTTTCTTAGTTGTTAAAACTGTAATCTCATCTAATTTTTGTATTTATTTATTTTTTCAACAGGCCAGTTATTAGTACAGTGTTTCTGAGCTTCTACAGTAATGTAAAGTCAAGCCCAGGTCTGCAAAAACTGTTTTCAACCTTTTAGTGCATTTATCAAGTTTATTATTCTTGTGCAGGTAATGTGCAAAAGCTAACACTTACATTTACAAATAGTCAGTCTGTACTAATAGCAGGGCAGGCAGCATGCCAGCTCCGTTTTAAGAGGATGTTTTAAACCCACAAATGGCGACTGGGAGCCAAATCGGTGCCATAATTGCATACAGCAAGTGATAGTTACAGTCATCAGCGCACACCTTTCAAAACTATTCTGAAACCATAGGTCTGTGCAAATAGCCACAGTCTAATGTACTGTGCTGCAAGCCAGTTCAGAATTCCACATATCACTGACTATATTACAGATCACATGTTCAGAGATGTTGAGAGTTAAGCTGCATGTTCAAATATGTTTAAAAAGATTTCCATAATAGGTGTTATGTTTGTCTGGAACTATATCTTTAGGCATTAATCTGGTGTAGAAGTTCACCTTGAATACAGCAGCAGCCACAACAATGAGATTATAATTTGTTTTGGGAAAAGTTCACATTGACAGATCCATTCTGGAAAGCTACAAAGGCGACTGGTTTAAGACAAATTCTGAGTTACTTTTGTGTTGACGGCATTGGCATTTCTCACAGGAAATAGAGCAAATATTCAGGATGAGTGGTTCAAGGTGTCTTGCTAGTTTAGACAGACCTCCTGTTGACTCTTCAAACAGCCAAAGCATTTCTCATTAAAAACAATAGCCGTGTTTCACAAGTATCTGTGGACTGCATTGTATGCTATTTGCCCACATTTGTAAGGACACAGAAATCTTTACGTTAACGTAAGTCGAATGTACACAGACTGAATTCCAATCTTGAATTGCTAGTTTAGTCTTGAGAGTCTGTGGAGTGCACAATGTCCTCTTACAATGTCCTCTTACGTGGAGACGAGAGGGTTTCCATTGTCACTGTGCCACCCATACATGTTGCACAGGGAACTCTTTTGATCTCGGGGTCTGCTTTACTTGGGTACCTCTTGGCAAATTAAGGCATTGAATTTAGGGGTCTGAAAAGGTTTAGGGGTGAGTTTTAAAAACACAACACTTAAGACAGCTTTTATGTTTCTCTGTCTATGGAAAGCAATCAGAACATATGTTGAATGTTACTTCTACTCCACAAATATGGTTTTGTGTGGCCTCACAGCAGTTCAACTCACTTTATGTGGATCTGTATGGCTGCGAATTGATATTTAGAAGCGCTTTTGTGCAAATACTATGCATAAATATGGAACAAAATTTATTTTTAGTACATCCTGTTATCATTCTATGTAACCAACTGAGTTGAAGCTTCACATCATATTGAATATATCCTCTACATGCATGTAACTTAGACTAACATGTATTATTGTTGCTATACAGTATATTTTGTTAAACATTATATATACAGTATATATATATATATATATATATATATATATATATATATATATATATATATATATATATATATATATATATATATATATATATATATATATATACATACACACACACACACACACACATATATATATATATATAAATACATATATAAATACATATATACATATACACACACACACACACACACACACACACATATATATATATATATATATATATATATATATATATATATATATATATATATATATATATATATATATATATAAATCTTTGGCTAAAGGGTGCTTTACCTATTATATCTACTATCTGTCTGTCTGTGTGTCTATTTATTTCTTCAAAATTGTGAAATATTAAGCATTTTTTTGGGTGTAACAACACATTATTGTGCAAGAACTAACCAAGTGCACACATAAGAGCATTTGTCCATTACTTTTAGACAGCTTAACCTTTTGCAAGTTGCGAGTTCATTTTTAGTCTGCACACCCCATCACTCTTACAATCTGAGCCTTTTTTTTACTTTGCTAAGATGTTGGAGGAAATGGTGTGTGGTTAATTTCAGACCTACCATTAGCGTGCTTTGAATGTATTGTGGACCGTAATCTGAATGGGAAAATAATTAGCGTGTTATAATATGAAACCAGGTCATTGGAAAAGAAGGATTAAGAGCACGGATTCGAAACACAACAGGTCACAGGCTGCCTCATTCGGTCTTGTTATTGCATTTGCATTGAGGCAGTGTGTAATGATGGCAAGCTGCAGCCTGTTGGCGTGTGTGCATGTGTGTCTCCACATGTTGGAGTAAGGCTTAATTACACACAAAGAACTCAACCTAAGGGTGTAGAAGTTGTGAGGAGACAGGAGTTTAAAATATCTAAACAAGTACCAGCCCTTCCCCTATGCTACTTGAGTGTGTGTGTGCGTGTGTGTGTGTGTGTGTGTGTGTGTGTGTGTGTGTGTGTGTGTGTGTGTGTGTGCATGCTCAGGTCGGAAGCGAGTCTCAGCATGACACCCTATCCATGTTGACAGTAAACTTATCTGTCTTGTGTTACTGCATGTTCTCTGAGCGCTGATGCCAGCACGGCTCCTGTCTGCCCTTCTCACACGCTGCCTAATTCCACACTTATATGCCTTTCATGCAGCGCAATCCCAAAATCCCACCATAACATCCGATTATCGTATTTTTCCTGATGCAGACCTCCAAGCAGCTCACACAACCACACACACACATCCCAAAAGATAAATAGATATCTTGTCTGGACACTATTTTCATTAAATTAGCTATATTAATCAAACTCTGTTGATATAATCCTCTTTACCTTTCCAAGGGCACAAATCACTGTTTATTTAAAATACAAGGTCTGGTCCATTTTCCCCAACCAAACTGTCACGCTGTATCTGCACTACGCAAGATTAAGGCAGACACTACACACTGACAGTCATGAGCCACACCACGCAAACAAAATAAGAAAGATTGAAACTGTGGAGGTCAGGGAAAGGGGGCGAGTGTACGGGAGTTTTAAAAACACAGCACTATTAGAAGAACCATCCCCGCACAGTGATGATAACTCCTGCCCTTATTTGCTCAGCTTGTGATTTTTAGAATAAAGCCTGTTGGGTGGGAATGGGGGTGCCTTAACATTTGTCTCTTCCCCTTTCCCACTGACACAACGCTATAGATGGCTCTCATACAGGAAATCAGCTTTTCAAGAGCCAGACTGCATTTCCTCTGATTTAGGAGCCACATATGGTTACGTGGGAATTTCCTGCATAAAATGTGAAAAGAATAAATGCACAGAGTTTCCAAATGAGTTTCCAATGGGACGTTAAATTTCTGATATACAAATGTTTGCTGGCCAAAATTCTTTCTCGGGTTAGTCAGGTTAAAACACGTGGCTTGTGACGAGATGAACACACCCAGATAAGCAAGTTAACTCCGATCCTCAGATTCTAAATTCATTACTTTGTTATATTTGGTGTGGTGCAGCCTGTTGTTGGCCTGGATTTTTATTTTAATATTGCCCTTATGGCCTAAACTAAAGGGCTTGTATTTAACCATTGCAAACAGAGAATAATTTGGACAGAAGTATTGGGGTACTTAGAGTGTTTTAATTTTCTGGAGATGCATTTTTAATCTATAATAGATTGTTTTGTTCTTCTGCCATAAAAAAAAATCTACATCAAAACCAGTTGAAACACTGACCTCTTTTGGTTTCTCTCTCCTGCAGGACCTGAATACTCGAGAGGATATGGATGCGATGAAGATGACTGTGGACCCCTAATCTCATCAAGTCTATCTCTGTCAAGTGCATCAAGTCCTAAAGAGAAATTGAAGAGAGGAGGAAAAGAAATAAATGATTGACATGAAGTTAAGATGAGGTAAGACTGTTTCTGACATACAGTACGTACCTGAATCAGACTCAGAATCTTTATTTTGGCAAGTACTTAGATGTACAAGGATTTTTTTGGTGTGTGTTTTGACATATGTATATACTACAAATAAAATAGTAGAAAAATAAATATAATATATAAATCCTGAATAAACAATAACAATAAATACAACAGTGGCAAGGGGCAAATGTGCTGTGAATAAAGCGTGGGAGAGTTAAAGTCGTGAAATGTGGAACATCCTTGTAGAATAAGCTGATGGCCCGTGAAAACATCTCATTATTAGAAAAGGTATTGCAGTCTGCTATCTGCTACTTCTAAATTTAATCTTTTTAAGCGGAGAACTTAAACTATTAAAGTTAAGTATTATCTACAGTATATCCATCCATCCATCCATCCATTTTCTTCCGCTTTGTCCTCTACTAGGGTCGCGGTGGGGTTCCCCATGCCCATCCAGGGGAGAACGTTTCGGGCGCTGGGCTGATACACCCAGGACAGGGCGCCAATCTATCACTGGGCACACACTCACACACTCACTCAAACACACTTATATGGGGCAATTTAGAGAATTCAATTGACATTGATCCATGTTTTTGGACTGTGGGAGGAAACCGGAGAACCCGGAGGAAACCCATGTGGACACGGGGAGAACATGGAAACTCCACCCAGATGGGGATTCGAACCGGGAATCCCTAGTGCTGAGAGGTGAACGTGCTAACCACTAAGCCACCGTGCTGCCCATATTATATATATATAATAATACGGGTTTCCTCCGGGTTCTCCAGTTTCCTCCCACAGTCCAAAAACATGGATCAAGTCAATTGAGTTCTCCAAATTGCCCCATATAGAGTGTGTATGCATGCGTGTCTGTGTGAGTGAGTGTGTGCCCAGCGCCCAGCGCCCAGATTGGCGCCCTGTCCTGGGTGTATCTGCCCAGCGCCCGAAATGTTCTCCCCTGGATGGGCATGGGGAACCCACCACGACCCTAATAGAGGATAAAGCGGAAGATAATGAATGAATGAATGAATGAATATATATATATATTAAAATGGAACAGTAACAATACTTAAAAGTATAAAGCAGTATCAAATGAGAAAATTACAAATTAAGCAAATGTATTTAGATACAGTATCGCGGTTTCTAATAAGTACTAACCCTGACCACACTCACATAAATAGATAAATCATACACCAGTGAGGTCACTGATCTGTCATTACTGTTGTGTATACCTTGTGTCTGAGATTGTTCACAGCACTTTAACAGTGCTTTCCTTCTGCTCAAGAAAAAAAAAAAGATTAAGCCGCTTTGTTTCTCAAAGTGCTTCGGCTCTCATTGTTTTCTGGTGAGACAAAACAAGAAGAGTGTAATTTTAGGTGCTGAGCTATTTTCTACTTGTTAGAATTTACAAAGCACATGCTGTGGTTCTCAACCATTCACACCCACTGTGTACACAAACATCTGAGCATCCAAACGAGACATGAATAATCCACCTTCATAACAAGGAGATATGACCATGACTCAGAATTGATTGGTTATTTTTTACTATGGTTACAATACCATGCTGGTACAATTACCACCAGGGAATCATTTAACTATTACAATTTGTTAATTCATTCTGTATTTTAAAGTACAGGTCCTAATTCAGGTCTCATATGGTGAAAGGGGGGAAACAGTCTGGACAGGTCACAGTCTATCACATGGCAGACAAACACATCCACGCTCCTATTCATTATCTTCCGCTTTTTCCTCTATTAGGGTCACGGTGGGTTTCCCTTATGCCCATCCAGGGGAGAACGTTTCGGGCGCTGGGCAGATACACCCAGGACAGGGCGCCAATCTATCGCTGGGCACACACTCACACACACAGACACGCACACAAACACACTCTATATGGGGCAATTTGGAGAACTCAATTGACTTGATCCATGTTTTTGGACTGTGGGAGGAAACCGGAGAACCCAGAGGAAACCCCCACGGACATGGGGAGAACATGGAAACTCCACCCAGATTGGGATTCGAACCGGGAATCCCTAGCGCTGAGAGGAGAACGTGCTAACCAATAAGCCACCGTGCCGCCTGTATATATTTAATTCAATATTTTTAATTTACATAGAGCTTCATACTGAGGCAGTCATAAGCTTGTGGGTAAGGTCCCGGGGTCGATTCCTGCTCCCACCAAGTATTATATCTGATGTGCCCTTGGACAAGGTGCCCAACCCCAATTGCTCCATGGGCACTGTGTACAGGGCTCCGGATACATGTGTTTACTCCACTAGTATATGTGTATATGTGTGTGTGTGTGTGTGTGTGTGTGTGTGTGTGTGTGTGTTTTTCACTGCATGGATGGTTTACATTTACATTTACATTTGGTCATTTATTGGACGCTTTTATCCAAAGCGACTCACAAGGTGAAGACAGGGTTCATCACAACATCCCTGGAGCAATGAGGGTTAAGGGTCTTGCTCAAGGACCCACAATGGTAATTTCAGTGGATCTGGGATTTGAACCCCCGACCTTCAGATTGATAGCCCAACACCTTAACCACTGAGCTACCACGCCCTCTATGTTTAAATGTGAGAGACAAATCCCTCAAAATAGAAAGTTTTAGATCACTACAAAAATATATCATACAAAATAAAATTGAGGGCGGCACGCCTCTCAGTGCTAGGGATTCCCGGTTCGAATCCCAATCTGGGTGGAGTTTCCATGTTCTCCCCGTGTCCACGTGAGTGTCCTCCGGATTCTCTGGTTTCCTCCCACAGTCCAAAAACATGGATCAAGTCAATTCTCCAAATTGCCCCATATAGAGTGTGTCTGTGTGAGTGAGTGTGTGCCCAGCGATAGATTGGCGCCCTGTCCTGGGTGTATCTGCCCAGTGCCCGAAACGTTCTCCCCTGGATGGGCATGGGGAACCCCACCGCGACCCTAATATAGGATAAAGCGGAAGATAATGGATGAATGGATGGAAAATAAAATTGTCACATATTAGCTTTACAGAAATCCATACATAACATCATAAAATACAAAGACCAGACGTTCACTTGCTACGGCTACACGTGTAAACCTGCTCCTCAAATAACATTGGTCTTTAGTTTATGTATAAGAAAGAGAACTTGTGAAATCTCTCACTTTAAAATTGCACAGTCACTGTCAGTTTAATTTATAATAATGTTGTGTGGTGAGGTGTAGGTGATGTTGATCTAAAGCTGGTGAAACAGATGTATGCCACATTAGGCTCATTGTGTGTCTTATCTCAGAAGCCCTGTGAGTCCCATCACAACCCGGCAGAATCTCTTCTCCTGTTTTCTTATTTCATCCCACCCTGTGATTACAGGCTTGTTTGTACAAAAACTTGAGAGAAAATGGGAGAGCAGGGACAGATAATGTGTTATGCAGGTATGGGTTCATTGTGTATCTGTGCAAGTTGATGATGTGTTATGAGAGCACAGCTCAATTTTAAATATGGTTGATAAGAAACAAGTCTTAATTCAAGTGTTCCTCTACACTGTCTCACTACCATGTGTGGTCCCATGTCAACACCTAAAGTAGGCACTTTCAAAACACCAAACAAAACAGATGTTTCAATTAGAGCTTTATTGTGATTTTTAAATATCATATTTCTTTCTTTTTTTAATCAGTGTTTTTTCATTATCAAGCAATCTGGTTTCTATTTTACAGGTTTGTATTGTGGATCTAGTTTAAAATAATATTTTCATTCTGCTTTGGAAAAGTGGTCTAAATGTGTCATCAGAAAAGAGACACTTTACAAATTCTGACTGCAAATGTTCCTAGTCTTTAGTTTATTTGTAGCACCATAGCAGCACTCAAGATGTACCATCACACACTGAGTAACAGCAGTGTCAGCACCAGTTAACATGATAACTGAGTGTTTCAGATTCCACAACTTCAACAGATCATCAGTAATCCATCAGTTTGGCCTAAACAATTTCACTTTTCCAGAGGCCAGTGGATTCCAGCAATTTATCTCGTCCCATTTAATCCTGTTCTTTTGATTAATTAAAGTAGGTGAAAAATGTTTCTTTTATTTAAGTTCTCTCCTTTTTCCTTTTTTTTTTTTTACCAGAATGTTTAATACAATCAGGAACTGTTATAATCTAACAATAATCTAATGGAAAAAAAAACTAAATTAAAACAATAGTATTAGTAGTAATTCATTACTACTACATACCTAATTAATAGTCTTAATATTAATAATTGTCAATTTTCCATTGAGGGACAAATAAAAGCATATATTAATATAGTTAGTTATGATTGGAGTCCATGTCTGTGTAACAGGGTGATCGGCTTTTAAAATTTCAAATCATTGATCACTTGAGGAGATCAGAGAAATAACTTTTTAAAGGGATGAGATCAAATTTTTACTTCAAAATATTTATTTTTGTCACCGAAACAGATGTCAATGAAGAAAATGTGTTCCACCTTGTTTTTTGGGGTTTCCACATCTTCGTGCAGCTGTACATTTTTGAGATTCCTTGAATTATCCACTATTTTATAGAGCCACATCAGAATAGAATTGGTTTTGTTTGCCTGGTGTTGGCAGTGTGTTACAGGCTTTGTGGTGCTGCAGTTTAACCATACACCTGCATAACTCAGTGCTGGCTGTATTTTTAATGTTATCCACACTGTTTTCTGTGCCAAAATGCAGGGTGGTTCATAAGAGAGATGAAACACATCTTCCACATAGTTAAGGAGGTTTATTTACTCTTTACAACCACCAATAAGTGAATCAAGGGGCTTTTTTTTAAAGCAATTTTAAATAAGCTGTCAATCGCAAACCTCACAGCATGGTGTATCTTTGCTATTGTGACAACGTGATTCATGGATGTGTTTTGTGCATCTCGTGCATTAAACCATTCGGCGCGTCACATTCCATTCCCTTTAAGGACCAGGTGCAGTCTGACTTTGGTGGATTGCCATTTCAACCGCACAGTGCAACTAATTCCGTGTAAGTTACTGTTTACACCATTTGCAGGAATCATCATCACAATTCCCAGGCAACGCCAGGACAAGTGGCTTGATTATACTAATATCACTAGGGACAAATCAAAATATACTGGTGCAATCAATTATTAAATGTCCAAAGTAATGACTGACTGACTGATTTAAAATGCTGGTACAGTGCGAACTCAGTGACTCAGTGAGTTTAGCACAGACAGCAGCTGACAGACATTACCTTTTCTGCTAAATGTAGCATTCTGACTCAGCGAGGAAGCAAAGCCTTTGACACTGCCATGGTTAAACCAAACACAATGCCCCGATTTGACTGTAGAACTCTTGACACACTGCCATAAAGGGATACGTTTGGTTCATGCTTTGACTTTTAGTAAACTAGGTTTGGTCTGTTTGAATGATAGGGAAGATTTTCTTGCCACTGTTTTTTGGTTTGCCATGCCTTGTGGTTTTTAAAGGCAATGGAATTTTGTGTTTGTTAAGAAAGTAAACTATGTTGCTTTTCATATATCAACTTATTAATTGTTAATAAGTGAATATTATAAAATATCACAATAGGGTACTGTCCTGTATTAAAACACTGTATAGTTTAGTTTGCATGTGCAAAACTGCAACTGGGAGCATTTAAGCAACGAAATTTTTCTGATATTTGCAAGACATCAGTCACCCCAACAGCACAACATCTCATAGCTTCACCTGAACATGAACCTCCACTCCTACACACCCCAGCACTGCCAAGACAAACTTCTTGAACCTGTACAGCTGCTACTTTTTTCTTTGTTTTTTTTTTTTTTAAATCAGCTGAGCAGTTAAAGCACTTTACACACCGACTGCCACAATGACCATAAGCATCATTAAAAATTAATGTAGCTGTGAATAACTGGATGTTTGTATTTGTGAAGGGTTGAGTGTTGTTTGTGCAAACTGGATGAGGACAGGAGGCCGCTACTGTTTACTATCTCGGGAAAGATCCATCATCACAGAAGCACATTCCAGCAGCGAGGGAATGCCAACTTTACAAGTTAGGCTTAGGGCTATGGAGAAATGAATTAACATAAAACTACAGAGCAGGTAAGAAATGTTTCACAGTCACATATTTATTCTCTAACACCTAGAAAGACACATTCTGAAGTTCTCGTGAAATTATATACATGCATAATACATTTATTTTGTGTCACTTTTTCCTAGTGGTGTGTATGTGTGTGTTTGTGTTTGTTTCTGCAAGCTGAATGGAGATAAGGTCTGCATATTCTGCTTTGTGCAAGCTGCTAGTCTTTACACTCTCTAGATAAGTGCATTCCTGGTAAACACTGACATGAAGTTCATGAGGATAATTGGGGCTCTTTTCCATCCACCCATTTGAAGTGGTGACGATGAAGACGTTTCTGTTTTATTATATGAAGTATATGAAGAACAGTTGGTTTCATATCATTTTGAAGTCCCTGATACAGCAGATGTACAGATCACATTGTCCAGAGTGTTGAATTAAAGCATTTTTTGTTTTTAAATTAATGTTGCAGCATGCAAAATGTATAGTTCTCTGACAGATACTGATACTGACTCATCTTTTGACAATCTTTTCCAGTAAAGTCTTTACTTAAACTAATTTTAGAATATAGAAATTTTGGAATTTTTCATTAACTTTCAAGCAGTACTGTATATCTAATTAAAAAACCAAATGTCTATGGTGTTGTCAGAGCTTGTTATTTTATGAGGAAAAATGCAACAAATTGCGAGAAATTACATGCGATGATTCTTGAGTAGCCAGTTAGAAAAATCTCTTTGACTGAAAGGCTTTGGCGTGGATTCAACATGCTTATTCATCTAAAAAAAAAACACTGACAAAGCTCCAAATAGAGTTGACTGTAAAAGACTGCACCTTAAAAACTAGGGCTATAGAATTCTAAGTAAAGCCTGACAGTGGTCATCAGCCAATTACATTCAAGATAAAAATGAATAAATCTGATCTTTGTCACTATTGCAAATAAATTAAAACAATTTGAATTGATTCCAACTACAGTGTTGACATTAGCATTAAGTTTTATAGGCATTTGTAAAGTGGCAGAGGGATTTCCCTAATTTGTACAACAGAGTGAAATTTCATGTTTACTTTTCCATAACTGAAAAGTCTGATTCATCTTTTACACCTCATTCATCTGTGCAATTTTACAAAGTGAAGTAGTTTACATTTAAGCTCTAAACCTTGTAGGTTATGGCTTCATGTGAAACCTCTGCTCATAAAATGCCAAGAAGCTCAGCTTTTATTTTTGAATTGGGTGTAACTGCTGTCTTCATGAACGATTAATCAATTAATCAATAGTCTGAAGTCTGGAATGCCACTGCGCCCACCTATGCAGTATATAAGAAAGCAAATATATTATTTTCTTTTTAATAATCTTCTACAAATGCCTGTGACCATATTGGCTGACTTTCTGGTTTACTGTTTAGGTTATATTTATACCAAAATTATTGTTTAAAAAAAGTTGTTAAATGTAAGCAAAGTTATTGACTTTTTTTATCCCAGTAATACAAATGTCTGAGAATTTCTTTGACCTGGAAATCATGAGCATTTAAGCTCTTTGTATCTACTGATGATAGTGATGTTTTGTTGCAATATATTTGATGTAAAAAGTGCTGAGGTTTTGTCACTCACTCGTAATGTTGCAGACAGTCTGGGGTCCTTGGACCGTTTTAATGGACCATTTTAAAAAAACACTGCTACAGGCAGATCATATGTATATGTGCAATTGTATCTTTATGAGCTTCTCACCTCAACCCCATCATATTCATCATCAAACTGCCTGCAGTACTGTGGTAGACCCAGCTGACTCAGCCATTTAGAGATGGACAGGTGTTTCATGGTGACTCTTACTCCATGGAGTGCAGCCTATAGGAGAAATCAAATAAAAAAAATTAAGATAAATATAAATAAAAGGCCATGTAAAACACATTATGGGGGGAAAATAATATAAAGTGTTTTTACAAGACAAGTTCTCCACCTGTTGCATTTCACCCATGTCCCAAACACAATGCAAAAAGTGAAATGCATTCTTTAAAATGCATCTTGGTATTGGGGTGCACTGTGTGGTAGACTGGATGATTGTCAAAAACCATATGTGTGAACTGGTGGTACTTCACCGGACACTAATTGCTGTACAATCTGCTTCCTGTCACTTTAAATGTGAGGTTTTGACACATTTGAATTATAGTACAGTATTACTATCACATCTCTCACCCACACTTCAGACGATCAACTGTCACATCAGACAAAATGTAAGCCTATAATTAATGGAACAGCCCAGAAACCAAAGAGATAAATCTTATTTGTTTTTGCTCATATCACATTTTGATGCAAATTTATTTAACTTAGACCTTTTGTTCCCCAAAATGCTGAGTAACGATTATTGTAATAAGATAAAACAGCAAACCATTTCATATCTTGGCAAAATGCATTTAATTATTTAAAGCTGTAAGCCATTACAGTTATTAGATAGCTTTGTTCCAGCAGTCCATCCACGCCAGCCTGCCTGAGCGCTTGCCAAGATTCCAGCCAGCTACAGATCCAATTTTATAATGGATAAACTATAGGTTGTATAAAGGCACGGTCATTTATAAACCCTGATGCAAGTTATCAGCCTAATTGGTTGTAAAAATCAAATTACATTGGTAAAATTACAATTGTAAAAAAAACATTTGTAGCAGTAGTTTTGCTATGTAGTCGTATTTTACACATTTTCATACTAAACCTTATCCCATAATCAGAAAAACTTGTTCATAGCATTTTTTGGACATGCCACTTTCACTAACTTCTCAAGTGTGAATGTTTGAATATTTGAGAACATATTTGGTTGAATACATCCATATTGCAGATCCATATTCGTTAACATTTTCTATGAATCTGATATTCATAATGCATTAAAAATACATTCATAAAGCTTTATTAAGTATTATAACACTTTTTAAAAGCCGTTATTCGTGTACATAAATATTCTTATAACTTCGCTAATGAAGTGTTATAAGAACACGCCCAAAAGCTTTATAACACAATCTGACATAATGCATTATCCATCCAGTGTCTTCCGCTTTATCCTATATTAAGGTCGTGGGGGGGGGGGGGTTCCACATGCCCATCCAGGGGAGAACGTTTCAGGTGCTGGGCAGATACACCCAGGACAGGGTGCCAATCTATCACTGGGCACACACTCACACACAGAGACACACACACAAACACGCTATATATGGGGCAATTTGGAGAATTGACTTGATCCATGTTTTTGGACTGAGGGAGGAAAACGGAGAACCCGGAGGAAACCCACACAGACACGGGGAGAACATGGAAACTCCACCATAAATTCACTAAGGCTTCCAATTATCACATTAAGAGAGAAAAAAACCAACTGCAGTATTAAAATTTTAGACTGTTTTAAGGTGTGTCATTAAAAATTATGAAAAAATAGTTTTAGTACTCTACAGAGCATTCATTTAACACAATCGTTATAAATATTGACATATAACATTATCAGGGGTTATTGTCAGTTATTCGAACCGGGAATCCCTAGCGCTGAGAGGCGAACATGCTAACCACTAAGCCACCCATAATGCATTATAAACTGTATATTTTAACTCTTAGTTAACTTATTGTAGTGATCACTTTCGACAATATTTCTAACGATTGTGTTAAATGAATGCTCTGTAGAGTACTTCATTGTTTTGTTTTTTTATGACACACCTTAAAACGGTCTAAAATTTATATACTGCAGTTGGTTTTCTTTTCTCTCTTAATGTGATAATTGGAAGCCTAATAATTTATTATGATCGACTGCGGCTAATGCTCAGCAGATACCTGTTTCTTGACAAAAAAAAATATCAGAGCGTGGAATACTCACATTCCTTGCTCCAAAATTGTTTGTCAAAAAAGGTAAAAGGTAGTGACTGGTTTGTACCACAAAAAATACCAGACCAAATTTTGTCTAATGACCTTGTTTTGTTATCTGGCCACAAATATCTAAATGTGTGGACATGTCATTGGACGTAGAGGACATGTTAATCTCCATGGTTACTAGTCAGCAGTAGTTACTAAACTTGTTCAACAGCATTTAATTTATTAACACACTGTTACACAATATATTATCTTAAGTTATCTATACCTCTAATTCCAACAAGCATTCAACTGGGTCGCTTTACTACACACTGCAATGATTTTGGCTGCATCCTGTCCAGGACTATTACATACATCTTTGTGCCACCATGATAAATGAATTTTATCTTGATGCAAATGTAAATTTTATTGCATTTATTTAAAATTGATAGTAAAACTTATCACACCATGTGGTTTAGTAAAATATCCTGTAAATCTTTTAAAATTGGATTTAGCTGTCAAAAACATTTGTATTGTTTGCATCTGATGCAGAGCAGTACAAATGCGCCAGAGCCAAATCTTGGCGAAGGGCTAAAGGTCATCATCGTCAAGCTCCAGATAGTGAAACATGGATAACTGGTACATTTATCATGATTTTGTTCCATATTTATAAAAATAATGAATGTATCTCAGTACTAGGAACAATATTATAATATAATGTTATTAAAACCAGTAAAAAAAAATAAAGAAATAGGGAGGTTTCTACAATCTATGCCTCAAATGGTTGATCTCCCTGAGCTATAGAAGGCATATACTGGTTTATATTTATTAAATAGCTGTACTTATGTGAGATAATTCAATGACAAATCACAATATGTATTTGTAAAAATTCCACTTTGAGTGAAAACAAGACTGAGTTTATGATTTGAAGCAAGAAATAAATATGAATCTAATTTTCAGGCTCATTTCATAATACCATTGTCCTTCTCCTACCCCTCTTACTACTTTAAAGCATCACATGGGATGTTGCACTGATTAACATATCACTGAACTGACCGCCTGATAAAATGAATCAATGTATGATATCAGCCGCATACATGCACACATTTATAGCTAAATGGCAATTAGCCTGATTAAAGTCTGATCGCATGTCATTATGAATTATCGTGAACTTTAATTACATTTTTATTTATTTATTCATAAATAATATTAATGAAAGGATTCCATAGAGCAGTGCAATTATAAGCATTACTTAATTTGTATGTTGGAAAACTTTTGATTAAGACAAAATATTTTTTTTAATTCGGCTAATAATTTATGGATAGAGTATTATAGTTAAATGTGTATTTAATTAACTTGACTAAAGCATTTTGGAGCCAATGCCCACAATGACTGAAGACACACAGAGTTAATAAACATTTGCAATAGTTAAATTGATTAGAGAAAAAATCTGAATCCATATCCAGATATAATCCGGATTTTTAAGATGACCAGTGTTCAGTGATGTCATTAGCTTGGTATGTTAGAAGTTGCAAAAGTTAGGGTGTTGCACAAATCAGCACAGATATTTAGGGTTGGAATGCACAGTATGTTGATAATTGCTTGAATGTGACCACAAAGATTATAATGCATAAAGTGATAAGTGGTAAGTATCAGGGTGTAAACAGGCCTGGGATAGGATGGAGTTTTAATTTAATTAATTTATATATATATATATATATATATATATATATATATATATATATATATATATATATATATATATATATATATATATATATATATATATATATATATATATATATATATATATATATATATTATATATATATATATATATATATATATATATATATATATATATATATATATATATATATATATACACTCATTTATTATCTTCCACTTTTTCCTATATTAGGGTCGTGGGGGGGGGGTCCCCATGCCCATCCAGGGGAGAACGTTGCGGGTGCTAGGCAGACACACCCAGGACAGGATGCCAATCTATCGCTGGGCACACACTCACTCATACACACACACACACACACACTCTATATGGGGCAATTTGGATTCCAAGTCAAGAGAACCCGGAGGAAACCCACTCGGACACGGGGAGAACATGGAAACTCCAACCAGGTGGGGATTCGAACCGGGAATCCTTAGCGTTGAGAGGCGAACGTGCTAACCACTAAGCTACTAAGCCATAAATATAAATCCTTAAGGTGTCACTTTGATATTGTCATTTGCACCAAAATATAGTTAAAATAGATATCAATTATCAGTATATTCATGTATGTGTATTTGTGTGTGTGTGTGTGTGTGTGTGTGTGTGTGTGTGTGTACATGATGCGATGCTCTTTACCTAACTGAGAATAACTAAACACATTCTCATTATAATTACTCATAACACTTAAAGGATTTAAAGGGTACTTGACCCAGCTGAAGACATCTGGGAGCTACAGAGGAGACAGGCACCACTCTGTCTCCCCTCTCTCACCAAGTTTCATTTGTAATAAAACAGATAACAACTCACTTCAGAGCAGGTCTGCTTTATACAACTGTGGAGTGGTAATAATAAAAAGTCTTTGGATATGAATTTTAATGTCTGCAGTAAGGTGAATCGCATGGGCCAGGAACACACTCCTCACATTCTCTGGAAGCTCTTGACTCATCCACTTGAACAAGCTGCCAGCTTCACTTGCCCTTCACTCGCTGCTCAAACCACAATAAATTCTGGCAACGGGCCCTGTGTTAAATATGTGCACATTGCAGTATCTATTTTTATGGCAGCTTATGCAGGTAATGCTGTATTTGGGAATGGTGAACATTAGAAACGTGTGCTTGATAAAAGTAGAATCAGGATAAGAAGTATCATGAAATCAGTTTCTTTTTTAATTAACTAATTGTTTCTTTTTTATTGTAACTCTATCATTTGCCCTGTTATAGAACGTGCTTAATTTTCAATTGTGATAAATGTGTGAATGCATTTCAAATACTAAAATGTAGTAATGCAGTCATAAATAAAGTTGATTGTATTACTTACAGTCTGTATATTTGCAGTGTACTAATTTGGCATGCAATAATATATAATACATTAGAAATAATACAGTCCTAAGCATACTAAAACACAATTATGTACAAATACTGACATTGGTAAAGTAGTCATAACTTATACTCAATTAGTTCAAAAAATTGTGCCAACATAGCAAAATCAGAATTGTTTTTAAATTACAGAACTCACCTTCGTGGTGAATGTGGATGGTAGCGGCTCAGATCCTGATGTTGATCCAGCTGGAGTAACTTCCATGGCAGTTCAGAGGAGAACTTGATTTATTCATTTAATGGAGATCACATCATAAAGTAATGTAGCGAACAAGCCGGTTAAGTTGGTGTTGTGCATGCGCTCACTCTGTGACAGCTGCTAATCAGCTTATCACAAAGCTCAGTGATCTTTCCGTTAGATTGCCTCTGCAGCTGCAGGAGTGATGCTGATGCTTCTGCTGCTGCTGCGCCTCCTCCACACACGTGCTCCTCAACTGCGCAGCCGGCACACGCGCGCCTGTGAATCTGTAAGCAGCTCTTTGTGACATTTCACCCACAATCCTTTATAATTACAGGTCATCCAGTTACAGCAAAGAAATACTTTATTAACTACACCTCATTTTTTTCCACTGCTAAGTATCTCTATTTACTATAAATAGATGCACTTAACAGTTCTACTATCACTGTGTACTTACTGTTTTTGCAATTGCCAGAACACTAAAAGGATCTCTACAGAGCAGATGTTCTTTGGTGGTTGATCATTCTCAGCTCTGCTGTGTCACCTGAATGAGGTGAAGTTTGGTACTCCTGCTCAGCACTGTGGTGACAACAAAGTGGTTTGTTAGTGTGCATTGGAACATAGGGTAACACTTTCTATGAATCCAGTATATAATGCATTAAAAGTGCATTCATAAACCTTTATAAAGTCTTAATAATGCTTCATAACATTTGTCATAAGCCTCTGTTAATGTACATAGATATTCATGATTACAGTCATAAAGTGTTATAACAATATGATATAAGGCTTTATAACATGTGGTAACATGATGCATTATAATATAAACTTATATAAACTTTGGATTATTTGGACATGCTTATTTAGTATAAGTTGGTTTTACATTATCTGAAGTCCGTAAAGAGCAAGAAGTCATGGTCTTTTAAGTCAGTCTGTGCTTATATTGATGATGATCTCCTTCATAGAGCTAAAAAATTATTTAAATTAAAGCATAGGACACTATGCAATACTGAGTTTCATCCACCACCCAAATATTACCTGTTCTGTGTGACAGTCCTGACCAAGATGAGTAATAAACTGTGTAGAGAGACATAAGTACTATAGGTTATTTGCAAATTAATAATTATTGTGCCCATACCTTAATGCTTAACATTAAGAAATAATTGTATTAAAATTCAAAAAATAATTTCAAATACAGACGTTGTTGCATGAAATTGGAGTTTAGGGACTTAATACAGTTGAAAGATAATATGCTGTGATTAAAGTTTGAGAAAAATAGCATTTGTCGAGTGTGTCATCATTCAATGAGTGTCATTAGATACAGACGACTGAACTCTTATGAAGTGTGTCGATTGATGTGCGCGGTTATTATTGCTGAATGGCTTTCCCTTTCTGTGAGAAAATCAGAGCGAGTGGCATGGCATCTCTGGTTTCTCTTTGATTCCCATGTGCTTGCTGATGGCTCCAGTGAACATAATGGCTGGCTAAGAGAGCACACATCCCTGATATTTTTTTCAGCATGGTGTAATTGGTGTTGCAAGTACAGGCATCCCACTTTAGTAATGCAGAACTGTAGTAGCATAGACGAGTGGCAGAGACATCCCTTCTGTGTGTGTATGTGTAGTGATGAGAGAGAAAGAGAGAGAGAATAACAAAACTCACAACTGATCCAGTTAGATACACAACAAATGTAGCATTGTTGGTTGTACAGTACAGAGTAGCTGCACCACTATAACATTTCACAGCCAGATAAAATGTGTTTTACTGATGCTTGGACCAACTTAAAGGAAAATTAATGAAATTTGATGTTGCATATCAGATAACGGTATAAGAAGTGTTAGCTTAATCCTTTCCTGTGTATAATTTAACAACTTGAGTAAAGAGGTTCGTAGTTTAAATGTTCTGAAGTTTCACAAAAATAAATATCACATCATTTTTCAGAAAGTTATTCATTCGTTCTGGTGGACTGCATGCATTTTGTGTTTTAAATAAGTTAATTTTTATTTAGTCATTTAGCAGACGCTTTTATCCAAAGCAATTTACAAATTGGTGGCACGGTGGCTTAGTGGTTAGCACGTTCTCCTCTCAGCACTAGGGATTCCCGGTTCGAATCCCCATCTGGGTGGAGTTTCCATGTTCTCCCCGTGTCCGTGTGGGTTTCCTCCGGGTTCTCCGGTTTCCTCCCACAGTCCAAAAACATGGATCAAGTCAATAGAATTCTCAAAATCGCCCCATATAGAGTGTGTTTGTGTGAGTGAGTGTGTGCCCAGTGATG
Source organism: Corydoras sp. C115 (assembly GCA_019802505.1). Taxonomy (NCBI): domain Eukaryota; kingdom Metazoa; phylum Chordata; class Actinopteri; order Siluriformes; family Callichthyidae; genus Corydoras; species Corydoras sp. C115. Next base: position 791,068 of record JAFMOC010000135.1, read on the forward strand.
GATTGGCTCCCTGTCCTGGGTCTGTCTGCCCGGCGCCTGGGGCGCTCTCCCATGGATGGACATGGGGAGCCCCGCCGCGACCCTAGTAGAGGATAATATATATTATCCTAAGGATAATATATATCCCTATATATATATAATTATTCATTCATTCATTCATTATCTCCCGCTTTATCCTCTATTAGGGTCGCGGTGGGGTTCCCCATGCCCATCCAGGGGAGAACATCTCGGGCGCTGGGCAGACAGACCCAGGACAGGGCCCCAATCCATCGCTGGGCACACACTCACTCACACAGACACACTCTATATGGGGCAATTTTTGAGAATTCAATTGACTTGATCCATGTTTTTGGACTGTGGGAGGAAAACGGAGAACCTGGAGGAAACCCACGCAGACACGGGGAGAACATGGACACTCCACACAGATGGGGATTCGAACCGGGAATCCCTAGCGCTGAGAGGCGAAACGTGCTAACCACTAAGCCACCGTGCCGCCCTATATATAATTATATTATATTATAATTATATTATATTATTATATATTATCTATCTGTATATATATATATATATATATATATATATATATATATATATATATATATTAATATCTATCTGTATATATATATATATATATATATATATATATATATATATATATATATATATATATATATATTATATTATATTATATTATATCTGTCCACAACCACCATGACAGGGTTAGGAAACACTGATATCAATAAGTAATGTGTAAAAGAACATTTTACTCGACTATATTGTTTTAACCATCTGGGTCTCACAAGTCAAGTGTTCTTCATCACAGTCGTCGTTAATCACCCTCTCTTACCTGCCTGATAGCCACAACCTTCTCTAAACCTCTTTTGCCAGTATCAGTAGCAACTGAGACTGCAATACAATAAGAGTGAGAGATGATAAATGACTCTGATGACATAGTAAAGTCATGATAAGGTCACTGTTTCATTCAGCAGCTGCGAAACAAAAGCCGACTCGGACCATGGCAAAAGTGAATGGCTGGCTACTTTATTGTGTGGATGTTAAAATGAGTAAATATGTTTCTATTCATTTCGGGGAAGAACATTCGCTTCAATTATTTTTGCTGCTAGATTTCTTTTGTTTCATTAACAAAAACAAGAAGTGTGAGTAATCATAGTTTGTGAATTCTAAATAATATTCAACCCTAAAAATAAGGATTAATTTGGATTTTTAAACCGTTTTAGAATTTGGACCACTGTAAAACACTGGAACAGATGCATTTTGTCACTTTTTATTCACCATTTTAATCATAATATAACTTGCTGCCATAAGACTTCACTTGTTCATCAGTTCACCGTCATCATAGTCTGATTCTTCATTATACAAAAACAGATTTGAAATGCAAGCAAATCAGTCAAGAACATGCTGTGTCCGCAAAGCCAATGTGTTGTAGCATGCACAGAATGCATTAAATGTAATAGCAATGTAGATTTCATTATAACTATTTATATAATCATTGTGCAAACCTTACTAACCAACCAGGTAGTAGAAACTCAAGCAGTGTAAGGCTGTATTTGAGGAGCCTCTAGTGGCTAAAACAATGACCTGAAGCGAAAATAAAGAGAAAAAGTTTCTGTATTATGTAAATTTTTATAGAATTTACATAATAAATTAATAGAAGAATAATAATAAATAAATAGAAGAATTCTGTTTTGAAAGATATTTATCATTCATCCTGTTTGATTTATTTGGTTTTATTTTCTGATTTATATTGTTACGTGGTTTTTGTTTTGTTTAAAAGTTATGTTTTGTTATTTTCTTTTCTTTGATGCCACCCGTAGTCCAGGAACCAACCTGTGAATGCCCATATGTTCATCTGGTTTTGTTTTATGGTAATATTTCAGTTTTATAAGATAATTGAGAGCCATTAAAAGGCACAAGGGCCTAGTAGTTAGCATGTTCTCCTCTCAGCACTAGGGATTCCTGGTTCGAATCCCCATCTGGGTGGAGTTTCCATGTTCTCCCCGTGTCCGTGTGGGTTTCCTCCGAGTTCTCCGGTTTCCTCCCACAGTCGAAAAACATGGATCAAGTCAATTGAGTTCTCCAAATTGCCCCATATAGAGTGTGTCTGTGTGCATGTCTGTGTGTGTGTGTGTGTGTGCCCAGCGATAGATTGGCGCCCTGTCCTGGGTGTATCTGCCCAGCGCCCAAAACGTTCTCCCCTGGATGGGCATGGGGAACCCCCCCCCCCCACCCCACGACCCTGATATATAGGACAAAGTGGAAGATTATGAATGAATGAATGAATAAAAGGCACAATATTGAAAACTCTGTGTCTGCGATATACAATAGAAATAACCGCACACACATCACACTTAAAACCTGTTATTGACCCCCTGTTTTTCCTAGACCAAGTAGAGGGGTCATAACATATATTAAAATACATATTTCTATGTTTTTGTTATAGGTTTTTTAATGACAAATAATATTTATGAAAGGACAGACTTTCCATTCACAGTCCTATAAGTGGCTGTCATTAATAAAATAAATATTCATAATTTAGTTCCAGGCGGAATGGTGGTTTAGTGGTTAGCACGTTCGCCTCTCAGCACTCGGGATTCCCGGTTCGAATCCCCATCTGGGTGGAGTTTCCATGTTCTCCCCGTGTCCGCGTGGGTTTCCTCCGGGTTCTCCGGTTTCCTCCCACAGTCCAAAAACATGGATCAAGTCAATTGAATTCTCAAAATTGCCCCATATAAAGTGTGTGTGTGTGAGTGAGTGTGTGCCCAGCGATGGATTGGCGCCCTGTCCTGGGTCTATCTGCCCAGCACCCGAGATGTTCTCCCCTGGATGGGCATGGGGAACCCCACCGCAACCCTAGTAGAGGATAAAGCGGAAGATAATGAATGAATGAATAATTTAGTTCCATACATATATGGATATTTTAAGATATTCCAAGCCTCACATTTCCAAAAGAAACAATCCTTTAATCCCTTAAAATGTGAATTAATTTGGAGAATAAATACAAATTAATGTTTAACTAAATTTAATTCAAAATTTTTAGAAGGTTGAAATTTTTTCAATGCAATTTTGATGTTTTTTTAAATTCTGCTATAAAACGAATTAGCCAATCATTTTGCAGCTTTACCTGTCAATCAATTTCGTCAACAACAAGGAAGTGTGACGTATATATATTTCTGTATCCGCCCCTTTACAGTCGTATTTGGTTCGCGCAGAGAGCAGGAGAGTTGGTTTGTATAGATCTTGCTCAATATTACAAATATATATAAACAAATATATATATAAACAAATATATCTGCATAAATATAGATTTATTTGCCCTTTGAGCCTAAAAATCTTAGAGTTTTTATTTGTAACAAAAATATAGGTCATGTTAATTATGATTGGATGTCACCATATGTCATCATAAGTATTATGTTATATGTTTTTTTTTTAATGTTTAAGGTTATTTTCTTTTTGCTGTTATTTAATAACTTCCAGATACTTTTTTTATTCATAGAAATTATATCTATGAGATTTAAAGTTGTTAAAACTTCACTCTTAGTATTTGATGCCATTGACTTAGAGAATAACATCAGTCACATGGTCACAGAGGTTATAATTCATTCATTCACTATCTCCTGCTTTATCCTCTATTAGGGTCGCGGTGGGGTTCCCCATGCCCATCCAGGGGAGAACGTCTCGGGCGCTGAGCAGATACACCCAGGACAGGGCGCCAATCCATCGCTGGGCACACACTCACTCACACAGACACACTCTATATGGGGCAATTTTTGAGAATTCAATTGACTTGATCCATGTTTTTGGACTGTGGGAGGAAACCGGAGAACCCGGAGGAAACCCACGCAGACACGGGGAGAACATGGAAACTCCACCCAGATGGGGATTCGAACCGGGAATCCCTAGCGCTGAGAGGAGAACGTGCTAACCACTAAGCCACCGTGCCACCATAGAGGTTATAATGAGTTATTAAATCCATAATATTTAATAAATGTATTTATTTTCCTTAACTTTCTCAATTTAGTGATGTCTAATTACAGTTTCACTTTTCATTTTGGTTCAACAGTAAACATCTGCATTCACAAAAACTTACTCTTTACTCATATACTCCACCAGTGATACCAGTGCACCTAGTAACCAGTGGGTACTACTGGTTAAAAGAAAATCTAGAAGACCTCAGCACAGATCTTCAGCACATAACCTTTTATATAGCACTTTAACCTTTTTTACAGCTGTTTGAACTTGCAGTGCATAGATTCATTCTGATTTACTGTTATAGCAACTTCATGATTCATATTGTAGTTGGTAATAATGGTACTAATATAATTATCTAGAAATAATTTTTGAGTTTTTATAATCATTTCATGGTTGTTTTAATGTTACAGTAATGGAACAGCCTCAGCGAAACCCCAGGATTGTGGTGGTAGGGGCTGGTGTTGCTGGAATTGGAACAGTCACCAAACTGAAAGATTTGGGCTTTAGTGATGTCACTCTGGTTGAAGCATCTGAAAATGTTGGCGGTAGGATAGGAAAAGCAAACTTAGGTAAACACTATATAACGTAATACCATTTGACCGCTTTATTTCAATATTTAATGTGGTAAAATGTCAAAATGGGAAATAAAAAAATTGGAGACACATGATGTTTGTTTCACTTCCCATGTTTGAGTATCTCTGCATTTTTTGTACTGCATTAAGTGCAAATTTAAACGTGTTGAATTCTGTCTTGCAGGAAACACAGTGGTTGACACTGGAGCTCAGTACATCCATGGTGCCTCTGAACGAAACCCTTTATACTGTCTTTTTAAAAAGTATGATCTTCTCAGTCAGGACTCTGAGGAGAGGAAAGACATATTCTACAGCTCAAGTGGACAAAGGGTTGATGAAAAATGTGGTGAACGAGTTTATAAGGCTGGAGAAAGAATCATCCGGTATTATGGAATTAATACAGGGAAAAGTATTGGAGAGTATTTTGCAGAAAAAGCTGCTGATGTCCTTGAGTCGTATCAGGGAAATGAGAAAAAGCTTGTGCAGAGTGTTCTGGCCATGGTGGGGAAGGAGTTATTGCTTGATATAGGAGCCTCAAATCTTCATGATGTGTCTTTAGATTCGTGGCAATATTACACCAATATGGGGGAAGATCTTGATGTGCAGGGGTAAGTTATATGTACGTTATAACCTAATGAAAGCTTATCCCTCTTCACTGGCATGAGGTTAAGTCTTGTCATTTATTACCTCTATCAATCAAACTGCAATAATATTTCAATCATTTTGAGATATAAGACTAATTATAGGGGCGGCACGGTGGCTTAGTGGTTAGCATGTTCGTCTCTCAGCTCTGCGGGGTTCGAATCCCCATCTGGGTGGACTTTCCATGTTCTTCCTGTGTCCACATGGGCCTTCTCCGGGTTCTCCAGTTTCCCCACAGTGCAAAACATGGATTTCAAGGTAAATTGAATGCTCTAAAATTGCCCCACAAAATTGTGTGTTTGTGTGTGTGTGTATGTGTGTGTGTGAGGATTAGGTGGAAGATAATGAATGAAGACTAATTATACTATTAAATATTTTTATGGCTCTGTATTATAGCAGGCGGCACGGTGGCTTAGTGGTTAGCACGTTCGCCTCTCAGCACTATAGATTCCCGGTTCGAATCCCCATCTGGGTGGAGTTCCATGTTCTCCCCGTGTCTACATGGGTTTCCACCAGGTTCTCCGGTTTCCTCACACAGTCCAAAAACATGGATCAAGTCAATTGAGTTCTCCAAATTACCCCATGTAGGGTGTGTCTGTGTGTGTGAGTGTGTGCCCAGCGATAGGTTGGTGCCCTGTCCTGGGTGTATCTGCCCAGCGCCCGAAACGTTCTCCCCTGGATGGGCATGGAGAACCCCCCTGCGACCCTATATAGGATAAAGCGGAAGATAATGAATGAATGTGTTATAGCATCACTCAGACTTTAAGGTTTAATTTGTTTTCTAGTTTGAAAGCCATCGCTTTTTGTATGAACTCACATGATTAGTCAACACTACACAATTCAGGAGAAGAGCTTTCCAAAAAAAGGTTTAGCTTCAAATGTGGGGCCCAATCTATATTAATATTGATCAAATAAGGATGATGTTTAGCAATCTACATACGTTAGTTATAGAATGTACGTTGGTACTTCTTTCAATACAGAATGAACTATATTTTCCTAATGACAATTAATAGTCAATTATTTTTTGTTGTAGGCTCATGTTTCAAATGGTGGATAGGTTACGAGAGGGCATTCCTAATGAGAGTTTGCTGCTTAATAAAGCTGTAAGTAAGATTGAGTGGAATGGATGTTTTCCTGGTAAGGAGCTGGTGTACCCTGTGCGTGTGCTGTGTAAAGATGGAGACGAAATTTTGGCAGATCATGTAGTTGTTACGCTGTCTCTTGGTGAGTGCGAAAGTTTAATTTGTTGGTGAGCTCTGCAACTAACCTGAAATTGTGTTATTGTATTTTAAATCAGATGTTAAATGCTTCAAGCTGTTAAAACAACACAGTAATTTAATTTAAATTACTAAGTGTTAAACTTTTTTACAGGACAGAATTCTTTGAGATTTGCTGTTTTGAGTTCATCGTTAGGTTGCAAAACAAATTTTAAAAATTGTTTAAACCCTATAAACTAAAAAGCCTTTATTAATCTATTTTTTTACATAGGATGTCTGAAAGCCCAGGCCTCCACACTATTTCATCCAAGTCTCCCAAATGAGAAAATGGAAGTGATTGATAAACTTCATTTTGGCAATATTGGAAAGATCTTTCTAGAATATGAGGAAGCGTTCTGGGAGAATGATGTCAGTATCATCAGATTTTTATGGGACAATGAATCTGTTAATTCTGTGTCTACGAGTCAAACTCAGTGGCTGAACCATCTTCAGCTATTTACAGTCATGACACCGAAAGAAAAGTATCTGTTTTCAGTTATAATATAGACGAATATGTTATTGTATGTTTTTATGTTAACTGTTTCTGTGTATTAGATTTGGTAATGTTTTAATTGCCTGGTGTTCCGGAGAAGTAGCAGATGTGATTGAGATGATTCCAGAGGCTGACGTATCAAGTGCCCTTACTGAGCATATCCGATCATTCACTGGTATAGCAGCTTTATATACTTAATCGTATATACATAAGTGTATTTAATAATAATATTAGGGTAATGTATTTTCTTTCTAAGGAAACCCAAATATTCCTGCACCAAGATCAGTTTTACGCACACAGTGGCGTAGTAATGAATATATACGAGGAGCTATCACATTTCTACCTGTTGGTCAAGATGCAAAGGTCATGGATGTCCTTGCTGAACCCTTATCTGGCAACAAGCAGGTAGCATCTTTATACTTAATAGTACATTTTCGCTGCAGCTTTACAGTGTTTTTACAATGCAGGACACCAATGTACATATTATGTAATGATGAGGTGTAAATTTTTCCAACTAATGATCAATAAACTGATTCAATTCCGTAAAATTCTTCTAAAAAATTCTCAATGGTCCTCTACAGTCCTATGGCAGTAACATCTTTGCAGGATGTCAATTGTTTTAAGATATTGGCTTAGTGGTTAGCAGGTTTTCCTCTCAGCGCTGAAATACAGGTTCAAATCCTGATCTGGGTGGAGTTTCCATGTTCTCCCCATGTCTGCAGGAGGTTTTTTTCCGGGTTCCGATTTTCTCCCACAGTCGACCATGGATTCAAGGTTAATTGGCTGCTCGAAATGCCCCATATAGTTTGTGTGTGTGGGCCAGTGATGGATTGGCACCCTGTTCTGGGTGTATCTGTTCAGCGCTCGAAACATTTTCCCCTGGATGGGCATGGTGAACCCCCAGTGACCCTAGTACAGGATTAAGTGGAAGATACTGGATGGATGAAAGGATTAAGATTTGTTACATTCATTTACTTTGATTGATTTTGATATTTTTGTTTTAGGATCTTCAAGTTTTGTTTGCTGGAGAGGCAACTATGAAAAATCTGTATGGCACAGTTCATGGAGCACTGATGTCTGGATACAGAGAAGCAGAAAGCCTGGCACGGCATTATGGATTGACAGTGACCCCTACTGTTCAATGAGGCTGTAGTAACAAATGCTGAGTGTTTAATACAAATGTTTAATACTCACCATGTGTTCACTCTGCTTAATTTCACCTTTTTACTTACCTTTTATTTTGAATGTAATTAAAATACAGCATGCAATATATTATTATTACTCAGACTTGTATTTAACTAATTAAAATAAAATATTTGAATAATTGAAATCAAGTAAATATCATGTGCTCATTTGATTGTATGTGTAAATACATATATATATATATATATATATATATATATATATATATATATATATATATATATATATATATATATATATATATATATATATATTTTTTTTTTTTTTTTTTTTTTTTTTTTTTTTTTTATCATCATAGATTAGTGTTTTAAGGCAGGTAATAGAAATGTATTGTCATGTTATCTGGGCCATAACCTGGACTATCAATCTGAAGGTTGTAGGTTCAAATCCCAGGTCCACTGAAGTTACCACTGTGGGTCCTTGAGCAAGACCCTTAACCCTCATTGCTCCAGGAGTTCTGTATCAACCCTGTGTTCTGACTGAAACCAAGTTGAGATACTGTAAGTCCATCCATCCATTATCTTCCACTTTATGCTGTGCTAGGGTCACGGGGGGGGGGGGGGTATATATAATAATATATAACTTATGATTATATCATTCATTCATTCATTATCTTCCGCTTTATCCTATATTAGGGTCGCAGGAGGGTTCCCCATGCCCATCCAGGGGAGAACGTTTCGGGCGCTGGGCAGATACACCCAGGACAGGGCGCCAATCCATCACTGGGCACACACTCACTCACACAGACAAACACATATAGAGGGAATATTCCCCTATATAGGGGAATTTTTGGACAATTCAATAGACCTTGATCCATGTTTTTGGGCTGTGAGAGGAAACCGGAGAACCCGGAGGAAACCCACGTGGACACGGTGAGAACATGGAAACTCCACCCAGATTGGGATTTGAACCGGGTGCTCGTTTTGGATTTAATGTAACTTGTAACCCCCCCCCCCCCCCACACACACACACACACACACACACACACACACACACACACACACACACGATCCTTGTTGAAGCATGTGCAGACATTATGACGTAATGACCAGAATTATTTGTGCTTGAAAACCTCTGATGGTAATACAATCAGTACATTAAAGTAAGTTTTTCATTGCAAAACTCACTTAAAATACGTATTTGAGTGATTGCTTATTTGAGTAAGTTTGGAGTTTGAATTAATCCTAAAACACACAAGCTGCTCTGCTATCTAAATGTTTGAAGTAGGAACCTTCGATGCGATGTGTTTCTGCACGGTCATCAGTTTGAGAACACCGTTGTTGTTACCTCATGGTGACCTTCTGTCGGTTCGTTAGCGCTGCTGCTAATTCCTCTGTTTTTTAAAAAGAAAGTTCCAGATAAAAACAAAACATGGCTTTAAATAAAATATGGACGTTTAATGGTGGCGTGTTCAGGTAAGTAGCAAACATAAAGGCTCTTTATTCTGTTATATATGTGACTTTTATAAACACACCCGTAAAAATAATTATTACGAGTTTAATCTTCGTTATTTGTGAAAGCGTTCATGTCTTTTCTGTTCATTTCAGACAAAACTCTGCAGAAAAACTAGATAAATATTAAGAACACGTAGTTTATCCTAGATGAAATTTAGCAACCAATACCAGCATAACACTGACAATACAATAATTCATTCATTCATTCATTATCTTCCGCTTTATCCTCTATTAGGGTCGCGGTGGGGTTCCCCATGCCCATCCAGGGGAGAACGTCTCGGGCGCTGTGCAGATACACCCAGGACAGGACGCCAATCCATCACTGGGCACGCACTCACTCACACAAACACTCTATATGGGGCAATTTTTGAGAATTCAATTGACTTGATCCATGTTTTTGGACTGTGGGAGGAAACCGGAGAACCCGGAGGAAACCCACGCAGACACAGGGAGAACATGGAAACTCCACCCAGATGGGGATTCGAACCGGGAATCCCTAGCGCTGAGAGGCGAACGTGCTAACCACTAAGCCTAATACAATAATCAAATGGTAATAAAAATAGTACAAGTAAGACAGAAATGCTTATTAAGCTGCATGACAGTGCAATAATTAACAATTTGGAATGATTGAATCATGTATAATGTGCAAAGTAGGCGGCACGGTGGCTTAGTGGGTTAGCATGTTCTCCTCTCAGCACTAGGGATTCCCGGTTCGAATCCCCATCTGGGTGGAGTTTCCATGTTCTCCCCGTGTCCGTGTGGGTTTCCTCCGGGTTCTCTGGTTTCCTCCCACAGTCCAAAAACATGGATCAAGTTAATTAAGTTCTCCAAATTGCCCCATAAAGAGTGTGTATGTGTGCATGTCTGTGTGTGCCCAGCGATAGATTGCCCCCCCCATCCCCGTGCTCTGTGTATCTGCCCAGCGCCTGAAACGTTCTCCCCTGGATGGGCACGGGAAAGTTGCTTTCCTTGTTCTCTTACACTCATTAACAACTGATCAATAACACTAAACTGTACATCTACAACACACACTGCACCTTTTTTATTTACACTTTGTACATTGTGTCGAAAGGAGCCAGTTGAGGTGGTTCGGGCATCTGGTAAGGATGCCTCCTGGGTGCCTTCCTAGGGAGGTGTTCCAGGCAAGTCCAGCTGGGAGGAGACCCCGGGGAAGACCCAGGACACGCTGGAGGGATTATATCTCTCAGCTGGTCTGGGAACGCCTCGGGGTTCCCCCAGTCGAGCTGGTGGAGGTGGCTGGCGCGAGGGAGGTCTGGGTTTTCCTACTTCGGTTGCTGCCCCCGCGACCCGAACCCCGGATGAGCGGAAGATAATGGATGGATGGATGGATGGATGTTGTGTAGTGGTGGCTTAGTGGTTCGCACTTTCGCCTCTCAGCGCTAGGGATTCCTGGTTCGAATTCCAATCCGTGGCTGTGTGGGTTTCCTCCGGGTTCTCCGGTTTCCTCCCACAGTCCAAAAACATGTATTAAGTGAATTGAATTCTCCAAATTTCCCCATATAGAGTGTGTCTGTCTGTGAGAGTGTGTGCCCAGCGATGGATTGGCGTCCTGGGTGTATCTGCCCAGCGCCCGAGACTTTCTCCCCCTGGATGGGCATGGGGACCCCCCCCTCCCCACATAAAGCGGAATATGATGGATGGATATTGTGTAGTGATTATATTATATGTAACTGTACTGGAGAGTCCATCAACCACAATCAATTTCCTTGTGTGTGTAACATACTTCAATAAATTGTGATATAAATCTGATTATTTTGTAAGTATATCTAAATGGAGTTGTCTTCATGTTGTTTTTTTATTTTAGGTGTCTTCGTGAAGTGATGAATCAGAGGTATTCACTGTCTGTCTCGTCATTTCACACCACAAACACTCAGTCGAACTCCAACAGAACATCCATAGTGCGATTAGGCAGACAGAAGCACCTGCGGATGTACCCAGTTCTACTTGTGCAGCCTGATGGTTCCACCATCAACATCAGATACAAGGAACCTAGAAGAGTCATTATGGTAAACAACTGTAACTCGAACATGTGTTCATTCTAATATAGATATTTTTATATTTATTCTAGCTTAAAAAAAATGGGATAGCAATTTAAATAATTTGATCATTAAAAGCTTTTTATTAAGACTAATTCACATTGTTCTGATTGTCTTCTCTGGTAAAATAATAAGATGAATGAATTTAATCGAAACCCAAATCCTTATACAGTATCAACCAAAGGACGACCAGTGTGGTGGACATCAGATCCACATTATATCTTTATGGTGAACTCCTCACCAAGAACTCTTTTTTGCATTTTATGTCTCATTACTTTAAAATAAAATATTTAATAAGCACTGTGACCTTGACCCCTGTGGTTTCAGTGTTTGTTTAGCTTTTGCCGACATTTTAAAACCGCTCTTCACACACTGTAGATATCACATGACTGGGTTAATTGCTTCTTGAATGAATTATAAACTGTCTATTGTGATTGAATTTAATTAAGCTCTTTATAGTTACCCGCAGCTCAAGGTTTCCGTAGTTTGGTTGAGGTTGGCATTAATTTGCTTGCCTGTGTAAATGTTACGTTGTGTATATTATAAACCAAAATGAATTCCTACCTTTGCACACTGTTTTCTGTAGATGCCTGTGGATATTGCAACTCTCTCAGAGGAGGAGAGGAAAGCTAGATTGAGAAAAAGGAATTCCAAAAAGAATGTGCCTAAAACAAAGGATGAACAGTTTGAAGAAGACTTTACTTTGGAAGACTATAAAAAGTTCTGGAAGAAACCATAAAAAGACTTTTGGAGTATACATTGTGTATTTAAAAGTATGTTCTACAGTCCTTTACATATCAGGCTATTAGATCCAGTTAAATGTATTAATGCCTCTGAGATATTGCCATGTTTTGTTTTTGTTAGTCCCCTGTTGGTTCTCTGTTCTTTATTGGTCAGGACCATCACAGAACAGGTCTAATTTGGGTGGTGGATTGTGTATTGTCAATTCTGCAGTGACACTGATGCAGTGAGGAGGTTTTAGTGCTGTAGTTTCATTTAAATACATCAGTGACACTGCTGGGATAGGACTAATGTTCCAACCAGATATCTGCTTTGTGTTGGTATTATTGGGGTTCTGATCATTAGGGAACAGAGTAAAGGGGATGTACACAGTGCATACTGTAGAACACAGATGGACTACAGTCTGGAATTGTAGAACTCCAAAGTCCATCTTTGCAGTAAATGGAACTGATACAGTTAACAATAACTGGAGGCAAAAGTGTCTAAACTTTTGCCTGGTTCTGTATTTTTGTTGTATAATAAATAATTCCTCTATTTATTGCGTAATTAAAAGTTTTCTAAATTGTGTATGACTGCTTTGTCTTTAATATTACTCTGTTCTTATTAAAACTGTCTTATTAAACACCACACTGGACTGAACAATCACAGTAGAGGACTGAGATCTATCTTCACATCCTGATTTGAAGGTTTTCTCAGGCATTTTTTGGGTTTATATATAACCGATGTGTCATCCACATGTTTTTTGATAACAGGATGATTAATCATTCACTAAATTAACACTAGCCTCAAAGTTCACACTCGTCTTTAACATTTTTAAGATGGCATCGGCACCTGGGCTTGTGAGTGGCACAGCAGAACCTGGAGCTAATAGGTTTACGCTGGAGATTGCTGATATTGTGGTGGTGGTGGTCTACTTTGTTTTTGTGCTGGCAGTAGGTATATGGGTGAGTTACTGATTCATTACTGATGCTGAAGAAGACAGGCTCTTAAATCTTATCTGGACTTTGATGAATGTGAGTATGAATATTTGTATATATTGTTTGCAAGTCGTCTGTCAGGGCCAACAGAGGAACCGTTGGAGGATACTTCTTAGCTGGCAGATCCATGACATGGTGGCCTGTAAGTGTGCTGCATTAATTGCTATAATGTAGTTATTATATTTTGAAATCCATGTAAATTTGCATTAATATGTATAATTCATTATGCACATTAGGGAAGTAATTGTTTTTATAAATTGTACATTATAGTTTCTTTTTGGAATATAATAACAGATGCAGATCTTTAATTTGGAGCTGCAACAACCTGCTGTCAAGTTTTAAATTAATAGCCAAATATTTTCATTTAATTTAATTAGTTTAGGGTTATTTGCAGAGAATATGCCCTCGGTTGGGTGGCACGGTGGCTTAGTGGTTAGCACGTTCTCCTCTCAGCACTAGGGATTCCCGGTTCGAACCCCAATCTGGGTCGAGTTTCCTTGTTCTCCCCATGTCTGCGTGGGTTTCCTCCGGGTTCTCCTGTTTCCTCCCACAGTCCAAAAACATGGATCAAGGTCAATTGAATTCTCCCCATATCAATTGAAATTTCCCCATATAGAGTGTGTCTGTGTGAGTGTGTGCCCAGCGATAGATTGGCACCCTGTCCTGGGTGTATCTGTCCAGCACCCGAAACGTTCTCCCCTGGATGGGCATGGGGAACCCCCCCCCCCTCCCCGCGACCCTAGTAGAGGATAAAGTGGAAGATAATGGATGGATGCTCTCGGTTTTTACAAACATTTTCTAGTTTGTTTTTCTCCTCTGTGCCCTAAACCATATATCATATACCATATATCATATATTGCATAACTTCTGACTTGTAATGTTCTCATTTGTAAGTCGCTTTGAATAAATGTGTCTATTAGTTGTGGACGACACAGTGTGTTTAATTGGTAGATTATAATGTGGTATTTGTAACTGCTGCAATTTCCCATCAATGATACAAGGAAGTATTCTGATTCTGATTAATTATTAACTAATTATTAAATAAAAATTGCAGCTCTTTAATTAAAGTGCTTACATTACTTTAATCACTGTTTTTCATTTTCAGTTAATATGTCTTTGTTCTGTTCTAATAGATCGGTGCTTCTTTGATGTCAAGTAATGTTGGCAGTGGTTTATTCATTGGATTAGCAGGCACCGGGGCAGCAGGGGGTATTGCAGTTGGGGGATTTGAATGGAATGTAAGTTCAAATTTTTTTTTAATGCAAAAGTTGGGAAGCTGTTTAAATTCCATTTTCCAATTTTTTTTTTTAATGTTAAAGATTAACATTTAGGTAAAGATTTTGTGCTGTTGATGTTAGGCCGCATGGGTGCTGATTGCTTTGGGCTGGATATTTGTGCCCGTCTATATTTCTGCTGGAGTCGTCACCATGCCTGAATATCTAAGGAAGAGATTTGGGGGTCAGAGAATTCGAATCTACATGAGTGTCCTGTCTCTCATTCTTTATATTTTTACCAAAATCTCTGTAAGTATTCAGTTTTTTACTACTGTTATTTCCTCACACATAATTAATGTAACATTTAGCATCTGTGAAAGATTAAATTCACACACACACACACTAATGCAGATATGCATCTTACCATTCATTGGAAAAAGTCTGGTTTTGGAAGCAAGTCTTCTCCAGCGTATTCTGACTTTCAATAAAAAAAATCCTTTTCAGTTTTAATGTATTAACCCCGGGGTGGCACGGTGCCTTAGTGGTTGGCACGTTCGCCTCTCAGCACTAGGGATTCCCGGTTTAAATCCCCATCTGGGTGGAGTTTCCATTTTCTCCCCGTGTCTGCGTGGGTTTCCTCCGGGTTCTCCGGTTCCCTCCCACAGTCCAAAAACATGGATCAAGTCAATTGAGTTCTCCAAATTGCCCCATGTAGAGTGTGTCTGTGTGAGTGAGTGTGTGCTCAGCGATAGATTGGCACCCTGTCGTGGGTGTATCTGCCCAGCGCCCGAAACGTTCTCCCTTGGATGGGCATGGGGACCCCCCCTCCCTAATATAGGATAAAGCAGAAGATAATGAATGAATGAATGAATTAACCCCTTCTGTCTTGTTTATACTCTTCACAGACTGACATTTTTTCTGGAGCATTATTCATTCAGGTTTCCCTTGGCTGGGACTTGTACCTCTCCACTGTGGTGCTGCTTGCAGTCACAGCAATTTATACTATAGCTGGTAATTATTACAATCATAAAATAATGTTTGTCTCTGATACAAATGTAATGATCTGAATGACATCCAGCTGGCAAAGGGTTATACTTTTGATTCCAAGATGTCCAAATGAAATACATATTCATTTTCAGCTTAAAACACATCTTTTCAAAAAACACTTTTTACTATTATAAAAAAATAATAAACTGGTATGAAAATCTAGGTATTGAAGCCTGATTGTCTGAAGTTTAATACTACAGTGCAGCTGGTTCCTCCTTAACTACTGATTGATGTTGTTCACTTATTCGTAAGTCGCTTTGGACAAAAGCATCTGCTAAATAATGCTTTGTTTGGCTATCAATCTGAAGGTTGGGGGTTCAAATCCCAGGTCCACTGAAGTTACCAATGTGGGTCTTTAAGCAAGACCCTTAACCCTCATTTCTTCAGGGATGCTGTGGCCAACCATGTGCTTGATTTGTAAATCGCGTTGGATAAAAAGCGTCTGCTAAATGATTAAATGTAAATAATTAGATGCAAATGTAGCATTTTGACGAGCTATTTGTTTTTTTGTCAAGATCATTAATCAGTTGATGTTTGGTTTCAGGAGGGTTGACGGCAGTGATCTACACTGATGCATTACAAACTGTCATTATGGTAGTTGGAGCGTTTGTTCTCATGTTTATAGGTAAGGCTCCGGCTCATTCTCTTCGCTCTAGTGATGATTGTTGCCTGGTGGTTCCACCTCACCGAGGAGCTAATTCTCACTCCGTGGCGTTCACCACTGCAAAATGGTGGAACCATCTTCCCAACTCTGTCCAGAAGGCAGAGTCACATGGCATTTTTATGGAACTACTGAAGACGCATCATTTTAACAAACACCTGTTGTAGAAAAAAAAAGAAGAAAAAAGGTGGTGCAGGATCAGATAATGATCAGGTTTGATGATTCTACAGTGTAGCTGGTTTTCTCCATAACTACTGACTTGTGACGTTCTCATTTGTAAGTCGCTTTGGCTGAAAGTGTCTGCTAAATGTAAATGTAAATGTAATGCAAGGCTTTAAAGTATTAACCAGATCGGTTGAAGAACAAGATTGGACTTGTTTTATTGGGGAGTTTAGATTTAGATAATTATAAAGCTGCTTATAGACCCAAAAAAAGCACTATAAAAAAAACACTATAAAAATAAAGTTTGTTTAAAGTTCAACCTTTTAAATAACAGGACAATCTAATTTAATTATGAATATCAAATTAATTTAACTAACTGGTTTTTAGGAAATGAAGTTACTCATTTAACAATCTCAATGTTCTGTAAATGATGTAGGCAGATGAATGCAAAATGTCTACTGAGACCCACTGGTGTGCAAAGACTTTGTAGTGGTGTTTAAATATTTAGTACCTATCTATTACATTGTGTTCATCAGGGACCATATAAGGGAAAATTCGTCTTACGCACATCCACCTGGGTGTCCAGATCACATCACATTCAATTTTAAAAAGTCAGTCATCTCATTTACAGTTTAGTAAAAACAAATTAAAAGAGAACTAAATTAGTATTAAATAAAAAAAAATAAAAAAATTTGGAAGCTATCAATTATTTGTGGAACTGGTATGCCTTCAGTCTTTATGTACAGTATGTGTGGTTGTGTGGTCAGATAACTACTATCAGATCTTTATACATTCTTGGTGATTTTCAGTGTTAGTACCTGTATACAACTACAGAACAGCAGAGTGAGATATATCTTGTTAGCAGCAGGCAGCAGAGCACCATCTTTTGTCTAATCTTGTTTATACTATAGCTGGTAATTATTACAATCATAAAATAATGTTTGTCTATGATACAAATGTAATGATCTGAACGACATCCAGCTGGCAAAGGGTTACACTTTTGATTCCAAGATGTCCAAATGAAATATATATTCATTTTCAGAGAGAGATTATTATTAATTATAAAATGTGTAGTTCCGGTTCTTAAATTTGATCGGCTGAGTCGTTTGTCCAGCCTGGACATTATTGCATAACAACACGTACCTCTGAGCTCTTCACGTTTGTATCATGTACCATAATTCAAAATACAGATTAATATAAACAGCATGCTGAGTTGTAATGAGCACTAAGTTGGTATCCCGCTACTCAGCAATCAACGTTCACTTTTAAAACTAGACTACATTACATCACAGATGAACAATTTTGTTTTTAATAAACACATTTATGAATCAAATCTTGTTTTTTTTTTTGAGGCACTTTACACACACTCTCTCTCTCTCTCTTGCCAGCATTTAATAAAGTGGGTTGGTATGACGGCCTGCTGGAGCAATATGAGAATGCTGTTCCCGCTGTCACTGTTGCTAACACGACGTGTCATCTACCTCGCCCCGATGCCTTTCACATCTTTCGACATCCAGTCAGTGGAGATCTGCCCTGGCCAGGCCTGCTTTTTGGACTGACCGTGCTGGCGACATGGGTGTGGTGCACTGACCAGGTTATTCACTTACTGTTACTATTACTGGCTTTGAGCATGGAACTTCAGAACAAAAGACAGACTAAATAAGATGCTGCAGGAAAAGACTATTGTTAATGACTAGACAATCCAGAATAGTTGCAAAATATAAGTTTCTAAACATATATGTTAGTATTTGTGCAGCCATAAAGTGCATTAATAGCAGATAAGTTTCAGTTTTAGCAGCTGATTTGTTGATTTAGGCGTTAAGTCAACAAGTGTCAGCCTTTGTATGGCATATTCAAAAGAATTTTCCTGTACAAATATTCAAATCTATTACATGCTGTAACATGCTATTGCTTTTGTACATGCCACATTATTTTTTTTTCTCCTTTAACATGTCAAATAAATAAATAAATGCAACCTTAAGCATTAAAAAGTCCTGAAAGAGGATGTGGTAACTTTGTGTATTTATATTAGGCCTAAAATAGACTTTAAAGACCTTCTGTCTGTGCAGTTTCTCATTTATCTGAGCTGGCAAAACTAGTAAATATTAAGAAGTATTTTCTTGATATAAACCTTGATATTTGTAATTTTTTTCCTAATCAAGGTCTTTGAACTAGGTCAGAAACTTTTTTTTTTTTTTTTTTCATTTTTTTTAAACTATAAGGCTGTAATGTTGGTTAATACAACACAGGCTCTTATAATAATAAGTGTGAGGTTTTTTGAAAATAGTTCTTTATAAACCACATACTTAAAGAAAATCTGTATTTAATTAAACTGTAGTATTAAAAAAATCTCATATGAAACTTGAGATCAAAGTAAAATATATTGTATTAATACAGCTAAATAAGTGCCCAGAATAAATAACTAGTGTGATATCTGTGGGTTAAATTTGCTTGTATTTCAAGTTAAAGTTTAGTACCATTTTAAATAAAATCATTTTTACACCAGCTGATAAACACTTGGTTTAAAGTGGAGCATGTTTGAAAATAACTTTTTCTTGTGTCCATGCAACATGCAGGTGATCGTACAGAGGTCTTTGGCAGCAAAAAATCTCTCCCATGCCAAAGGGGGGTCGGTGCTGGGAGGCTACCTGAAAATCCTCCCTATGTTTTTCATCGTCATGCCAGGCATGATCAGCAGGGCCCTGTACCCAGGTAGATCCCATCCATCCATCCATCCATCCATTATCATCCGCTTTATCCTATATTAGGGTCGCGGGGGGAGGGGGGGTTCCCCATGCCCATCCAGGGGAGAATGTTTCGGGCGCTGGGCAGATACACCCAGGACAGGGTGCCAATCTATCTATAGCACACACACACACACACACAGACACACTCTATATGGGGCAATTTGGAGCAAAACTCAATTGACTTGATTCATGTTTTTGGACTGTGGGAGGAAACCGGAGAACCCGGAGGAAACCCACGCGGACACGGGGAGAACATGGAAACTCCACCCAGATGGGGATTCGAACCGGGAATCCCTAGTGCTGAGAGGAGAACATGCTAATCACTAAGCCACCAGGTAGATACCATGTTTTGTTCACTGGGATGCACTGTGGTTCCAGTATGAGTTCCAGGAATAAGATCCATTATGATTCTGGCTGAGATAACATAGCAACTCAAACAATTCATTAATTTGTGATCTGCCGTCAGAATGCGTTTGGATGTTGAATATATTTTGGTGTACACAGTTGATGCTGTGATTCTCTGATCTAGATGAAGTGGGATGTGTTGATCCCGATGAGTGCTTAAGGATTTGTGGAGCTACTGTGGGCTGTTCTAATATTGCTTATCCCAAACTAGTGGTGGCGCTCATGCCAGTAGGTAGGACTGCATTTTCAATATGCAAAGAATAGATTTTATTAGACAAACATAACGTGTTAACTTTTCCCAGGGGAATTTGGCTAATGGATTGATTAATTTTATTGATGCTGTGTTGGTATGTTTTTCTCTCCCTCCTATTTCTGCAGGTATGCGTGGATTGATGATTGCAGTGATGATGGCAGCTCTTATGTCATCACTCACCTCTATATTTAACAGCAGTAGCACCCTCTTTACCATGGATATATGGCTGCGTGTGCGACGGCATGCTTCTGAGAGGGAGCTCATGGTGGTGGGAAGGTAACACACCTTAATATATATAAATAGTGGACAGTTCATATAAGTTGACATAAAATTGAGCTGTCAAGATGCCGGTTAACATGTCCATAATCACACTTTTTGTCTCCATCTCATATGGTTGCCAATTCTAGGGTTTTTGTTTTGGTGCTGGTGGTCATCAGCATCCTATGGATTCCAATTATCCAATCAGCTAACAGTGGACAGCTATTCGATTACATTCAGTCAATAACCAGCTATTTGGCTCCTCCCATCACAGCTGTATTCCTAATGGCCATATTCTGGAGTCGAGTGAATGAGCAGGTGGGATTTCTTTCAGTACTAATAAGTAAGAAATGAATGAGTCATTAGTAATTCATGTAAAGCACATTTAAACCTAACCAATAGAAAAATAATCAAACCTTTTAGAAATTATTTTAACTGATTAGAATATTTGATGGTGTTTATTAACTCATTCATTCATTATCTTCCGCTTTATCCTATATTAGGGTCGCGCCCCCCCCCCCATGCCCATCTAGGGGAGAACGTTTCGGGCGCTGGGCAGATACACCCAGGACCCAGGACGCCAATCTATCGCTGGGCACACACTCACACACAGAGACACTCTATATGGGGCAATTTGGAGAACTCAATTGACTTGATCCATGTTTTGGTCTGTGGGAGGAAACCGGAGAACCCGGAGGAAACCCACGTGGACACGGGGAGAACATGGAAACTCCACCCAGATGGGGATTCGAACCGGGAATCCCTAGCACTGAGAGGAGAACATGCTAACCACTAAGCCACAGTGCCGCAACTTATGATTATATACATATTTAATTTAAGAATGTACCTATTTAAAGTACATCTTGTCTTTAAAAGCTATTAGAATAAAGCTACCAGTGTTTTTCTTGTATGTTGCTGAATTGATTTAAAAATATATTTTAAAGTGTAAATCGTGATGTGAACATAGTAATATATTGAAAAGTCTAAAAGGTAAATGGTGTCTGTCGTTGGACAAGAAGGCAAAACCAGAGACAGTTGCTTTAATTCAACAGGATCTTTAGTTTTGCAGAATGTGTGTTATTACAGGGTGCCTTCTGGGGTTTGATGATCGGTTTGGTGATTGGGTTTGCTCGGATGGTGATGGAGTTTGTATACGGCACCCCCTCTTGTGGAAAAGAAGACAGCAGGCCTGGTCTGCTTAAAGACGTGCACTACCTCTACTTTGCTCTCATACTGTTTGCCTTGTCAGCTCTGATTATTACGGTTGTGAGCCTCTGCACTGCACCCATTCCCGCTCAACATGTAAGCAAATCTCTTTTTGCATATACCTGAAATATCATGGCCTCTTTATTTTTAGATTTATTCTGCAGCTGGGTCTCTTTGAATAGGTTTTTTTGTGTACAGTAATATGTTGAATGTATAATGACCAGTATAAATCTGTGCATAGAATAAAATGAAACATTTTTAACAGTTAGGTAAGCAAATAAATGTTAGAATAAAAACAGACATATAGGGTAAAAGGTGAATATACACTCTGGAAAAAAGTATAAATCTATTACAGAACAGACAGACAGGCTGTGTGCACATTCATATATAGAGCAATGCCTATACCAGCATGTTTTTTGGACTGTGGGATTGAAACTAGAAAACCATGCAGACATCACAAATAACAGACCTCGTCATCTCTGCCTAGGAATAATACCTGCTCTCTCAAGCCTATGTCATGTTTTATGAAATTTGCGCTAGTTTTAATGTATTAAAAGCTTCTTTAGAATTATAATTCATGTAATATTCATCTACCTGATTTTTGTCCAGCTTGTTCGCCTAACCTGGTGGACAAGACATAGTCAGGAGGAGCGATTGGATCTGGAGGATCCATGGGCAGTCTCTTCTTTCCCCTCACCCCCTCACCCTGCTGAACCTGAACTGGTGATGGAAAGGGCTGCATGCTGGAAGCGAGCAGGAATGTGGCTTTGTGGACTATCTGAAGCATCGAAGCCACAACTCAGCAAAGAGGAGCAACTGGCTTTGGAGAAACAATTGACCAGCATTAAGGAGGAAACTATCTGGAGAAATGTTTGCAACATCAATGCTCTTATTTTACTCACTGCCAATGTCTTTCTCTGGGGGTACTTTGCTTGAAAACAGTGGCAACTTAAACAAAAAAAAAAAATACATACAGCTCAGTATTGGTGCCTCTGCTTTAGAGATTGTGGTTTTCTGAGACCATAGAATATTCTACCTTTGTTGAAGTTGGCTTGTTTGGGTACAATTGTTTCCTACCTCCTTCCAAAATTGGATTGACCGTTACTAATTACCTCTAAAGGTGTGTGTGTGTTAGTGTGTTAGTGGGTGTGTGTGTGTGTGTGTGTGTGTGTGTGTGTGTGTGTGTGTGTGTACGTGTGCTAATAATTACATATGTTAAAGTTATTTAATTTGAAAGTCAAAGTCATTCACAACGTAACAGTCAAAATGAAATAGTTAAAATACGTTTAGCTCTAATCACATTTTACTTAAACAATAAATAAGACATTTAGGTTTAATTGCTATTTGTGTTCTATAAAGCTAGTCTATATATTATATATATTTACCATTATATTAATTACAGAAATTTAAAATAAATAAATACATTTAAAAAAGCATATGTTAATCCTCCTTTCCCGGTTCGAATCCCAATCTGGGTGAAGTTTTCATGTTCTCCCTGTGTCCATGTGGATTTCCTCCGGGTTCTCCGGCTTCCTCCCACAGTCCAAAAACATGGATCGAGGTCAATTGAATTCTCCAAATTGCCCCATATAGAGTGAGTGTGTGTCCAGCGATAGACTGGCACTGTCTTGGGTGTATCTGCCCAGCGTCCGTAACATTCTCCATGGGGAACTTTCTCTCCATGGGGATCCCATGTGAAAGTTCTCAATGAGGAATGTTCACATGGGACGGTAGTAGTAAACTTTAGTAAGTAAGTAAACTTTATTTATATAGCACTTTTCTTAGGAACGTTCCCCGCGACGTTAGTAGTAAACTTTAATAAGTAAGTAAGTAAACTTTATTTATATAGAACTTTTCTTAGGCACAAGCCACAAAGTGCTTTACAAAAGGATAAAACATAAAAAATAAAAGAGAATAAACACAATAAAAGCACAATTTACACAACATAAAACATAAAAACACAACAACCAAGACTACTGGCTAGCCCAATTGCCCAAATGCCTGTTTAAACAGATAAGAAGATAAAGCAGAAGATAATGGATGGATGAAAGGTCAAGTTACATTAAAATATTAAAATACATTTTAAATAAACACGGTGGCTTAGTGGTTAGCACGTTCGCCTCTCAGCGCTAGGGATCCCCGGTTCGAATCCCATCTAGGTGGAGTCTCCATGTTCTCCCCGTGTCTGCGTGGGCTTCCTCCGGGTTCTCCAGTTTCCTCCCACAGTCCAAAAACATGGATCAAGTCAATTGAATTCTCAAAATTGCCCCATATAGAGTGTGTCTGTGTGAGTGAGTGTGAGCCCAGCGATGGATTGGCGCCCTGTCCTGGGTCTATCTGCCCAGCGCCTGAGATGCTCTCCCCTGGATGGGCATGGGGAACCCCACCGCGACCCTAATAGAGGATAAAGCGGGAGATAATGAATGAATCAATAAAATAAACATGGGGCAGCACGGTGGCTTAGTGGTTAGCACGTTCTCCTCTCAGCGCTAGGGATTCCCGGTTCGAATCCCCATCTGGGTGGAGTTTCCATGTTCTCCCCGTGTCTGCGTGGGCTTCCTCCGGGTTCTCCGGTTTCCTCCCACAGTCCAAAATCATGAATGAATGAATAAAATAAACATTAAAATAAAATACCTCTATGACCATTATTAAAGTTCTAATACCATTTTATAGCAGACGGAGTTAAATAGACTTGTTTTCATTAACGATCCGTTCAGAATGAACGTTTTAACGTCCTGTTGTGATCATTATAATACCTGTTGTAAAAAAAATAATATAATAAAAAAGGGGGGGGCGCAGCATCGAATTTAATGAATTTTTTAAAATTCAGGTATAGTTGTATAGTTGGTTTTCTCCATGGCTTCTGACTTGTGGTGTTCTCATTTGTAAGTCTCTTTGGATAAAAGCGTCTGCTAAATGACTAAATGTAAATGTGAATGTAATGTGAATGTAATTATGAAGTTGCTGGATTTTTGCTGATGTAATGCTGAGTAGACGAGATGTGGAGATCCGGCTCCGCGTTCCGCAGTCCGGTTCCTCTGTGGAGCTCCAGTCCGGGATTTGATGCGCACTCTGCGGGAGGACTCAACCTCCTGCCCGTCTTTCATCCTCACTGAATGAACTTCCAGCGCTGCGCTCACGCAGTCACTCTGAGGAGCACTGGGGCAGAGTGAGGGGGTGAGAGGGTGAGAGGGTGAGAGGGCAGATTCAACACTTTATTCCTCACTCTCTTTATCAAAGCTAGAACATGGAGGCTCGCGCGAAGGCGAAGTTGTTGCTGGATCACGCGACATCTCTGAAGCTCCACACGGGGAACTTGGTGAACAGCGGTCGGCTGAAGAAGAAATGCCCTTCATCACCCAGCGAGGAGGTAAGATCTGCCCCCCCCCCCCCCCCCCGAGAACGATGATTATATCTGCTGTGAGGCCGGGCGTCATTTATTTACATTATTTACACGCGCGGCACGTTGGTTTAGTGGTTAGCATGTTCGCCTCTCAGCACTAGGGATTCCCGGTTCGAATCCCCATCTGGGTGGAGTTTCCATGTTCTCCCCGTGTCTGCGTGGGTTTCCTCCGGGTTCTCCGGCTTCCTCCCACAGTCCAAAAACATGGATCAAGTCAATTGAATTCTCCAAATTGCCCCATATAGAGTGTGTCTGTGTGAGTGAGTGTGTGTCCAGCGATAGATTGGCGCCCTGTCCTGGGTGTATCTGCCCAGCGCCCCAGACGTTCTCCCCTGGATGGACATGGAGAACCCCCCCGCGACCCTAATAGAGGATAAAGCGGGAGATAATGAATGAATGATTTACACGCGCTCGTGGCTTTTTCTCTGACGTCATCGCGTCTGCCAGGAACGTCATGTGTGTTACACGAAGAGAGCGTCTCCCCGCGGAGCCCCGTTTAAAGCAGACATTTCGCTTGTGGGTTTATTTCCATCGACGCTGCCACGCTTTTTATGTCCAATTAATCTCTACCGTTACAGTTATTGCTTTAGTATTACTGTATTCGAACAACACAACCCAGGCATCAACTTTAACTATGAATCTTTAAAGATGTTTACGTCGAACGTCTATAACCTCTTTTGCCCCGAGTCATTAAACCTGCAAATTACAAATTGAGACTAATTAAATACTCGCAACTAATTAAATACCCTTAAGTCATCGTGACGCGAGTGTTCGCGTTTGTGTTGTACATACTGCAACAGCGCCTCTGTTACCTAATAAAGCAATGAGGCAGGAGATCACGTGGTTTAGAACAATAATACAAGCTTCGAGTTCGTTATTTCTTTTATAAACTCTTTCATTAATTCATTCATTCATTATCTTCCGCTTTATCCTTTATTAGGGTCGTGGGGTGGGGGTGGTGGTTCCCCATGCCCATCCAGGGGAGAACGTTTCGGGCGCTGGGCCGATACACCCAGCACAGGATGCCAATCTATCACTGGACACACACTCACTCACACAAACACACTCTATATGGGGCAATTTGGAGAACTCAATTGACTTGATCCATGTTTTTGGACTGTGGGAGGAAACCGGAGAACCCGGAGGAAACCCACGTGGACACGGGGAGAACATGGAAACTCCACCCAGATGGGGGTTCGAACCGGGAATCCCTAGTGCTGAGAGACGAACGTGCTAACCACTAAGCCACCATGCCGCCTCTTTTATAAACTCATTCATTCATTCATTCATTATCTTCCGCTTTATCCTCTATTAGGGTCGCGGTGGGGTTCCCCATGCCCATCCAGGGGAGAACGTTTCGGGCGCTAGGCAGATACATCCAGGACAGGGCGCCAATCCATCGCTGGGCACACACTCACTCACACAAACACACTCTAAATGGGGCAATCTTGAGAACTCACTTGACTTGATCCATGTTTTTGGACTGTGGGAGAAAACCGGAGAACCCGGAGGAAACCCACGTGGGCACGGGGAGAACATGGAAACTCCACCCAAGATGGGGATTCGAACCGGGAATCCCTAGTGCTGAGAGGCGAACGTGCTGACCACTGAGCCACCGTGCCGCCTCTTTTATAAACTATAAAACTAAAATAATAATAAACACAAAAAACAAGGTTTGATTCTTGAATGCGTTTATTTAAAAAAAATCTTAATAAACTGGTTCTCTGCGACATAATCTAGTCCGATATTTAAAGTGAACTTTTGTTATGTATTGCTGCATACAATACAATGATAGCCCTCCTCTAACAATCAAAAAAATGCAATCTAGTGGCCAAATTACAGAATACATTTTATTAACAACAGCCGCAACAGCTCATCGGGAATCGGTTTGCTGTTTATATTAATCTGCATTACCATTTATGGTAGATGATTTTAAAATAATGTGTTGATTGAATGTGAAGTGATCAGAGGGTGCATTATTGTCAGTAATAATGAAAAACGTCTCAGCCAATCAGATGTAAAGATCAAAACTACATGTTTATAATTGTGTGTATACTAAATAGTATGCAAAGCGCCACTGATGGATTCAACCTACAGTGATGTAAAACCCGAGCAAAACGTCTGTTCATTGTGTCATCGTGGAGCTGTTCTATAAATAAGCTCGGTGTAATCGTCTGCTAAACAAATCTGTGGTTTGCTACGCGGAAATGAATATGGCAATATCTTCACTACACAACAGTCTTACATTACAGTACAAATTAGATTCTGTTTAATCTGCCACTGACTTTCTGCAGACCACCATAATGAAATTAAATGTATGTCATGTGGAACAACAATATTAATCAACATGTGTGTAATGTTTATTATTAATTAAGTGAAATTAAGTGAAACCAAGAGTTGTGGGTCCATTACTTTTTTTTTTTTTTTTTTAATTAATACATTTAGTAATATTGATAGTAATTTATTGCATGTGTCATGTTGGAACACAAGTGTGAGCTGTAGCCATAGCTTCATGTAGCATGTCTGAACTGTAGGCAAATTTATGTGTGTGTGTGTGTGTGTGTGTGTCATATTGTAAATGTACCATCATACTAAGTAGTAAGTTGACACTGCAATGGTGCCTCTATAAGTTACCTGATTGTTTGTACTAAATAGTACATTAGTATGGCAAGCGCAACTGACTGATTCAACCTGCAATGATGTAAAACCTGAGCACAGTTTGTATAAGCCAAAATATGAAGCCTTATTTAGAGTTAAAGAGGTTAAACACAATATTTGTTGTTTAACACTCTGCAAAAACAGTTTGTCTCTCCCTTCAGTTAAAGACTTTTTGGTTTGTATAATCTGTGGTTTGTCATTTCAGAAGATAAAGTGTGTCCTTAAAACAGAGACAAAACACTGTGTCTATTTAAACTGACTTGTTTTTGCTCTGGTGTAAGTTTTTGGTCCAAATACATTTATTTGAATTAATTTGCAAGTTATTATTTAATTTCAAATAACATACAAATTGTGTCACTTGCATGGTTACACTTATTTAACACACCATGGAGGGCAGACAAATTGTTAATTATTTATTATTCACTGTTCTCTTATAATTCTTAACTGTGACGGTTTATCACATGATTCCTCGGACTGGAGTGTAGTGGTGACTGTGTACCTATAGCATGTATGGAATGTACCTTTAACAGTACACTCACTCAGCTTCCTTTACCCTAGACTCATCACTGACTGGATATTATTAGTCTGTTGTTTCATTGGGATTACAGGAGTTGATAATGGAGTGAATGTGTGGTGCTGATGTGATGGTTACAGTTTATATTGTTCATAAAATTCTGTATATATCCAGTAAATATTTTATCAGTATCATCTTACAGTTCTGCTCTAGAGTTTGGGTTCACAACAGAATGGCTTTAAACATTTAACCCTCTCATCTGTGATCTGCTCAGAAATCCACAAAACAAGAAACTGTGTTAGTGAAAACTATTTTTTGTTTTACATCCTGCATAACAACATTCTTACATAGAAGTGGTTGCAGTGTTCTTGTCATTGCAACATGCAAAGCACCCTTGGTGTTGCACATAAAAATGAAAAAGCTATATATATAGCAAATCTACAGCAGCATATATTTTACATATGATTGAGGTAAAATGTAACTTTGCATTTACCGGAGAAACATGAATAAAGCCACCCACTTTTCATATCACCTAAAGTGCTATGCTTTAAAGGCAAACATTCTTACTTTTTAAACTTTTTAAAGTTTTTTTTTTTTGTATGCATTTTAAATCCTGTATAGAGTATACAAAAAATCCTTTATGGAGTTAAAATCTAATAACCAGGAACCGTAAATTGTCTATACAATTATATTGGCATACAGTAATATTATGTTTTACATTGTTGTGCAAGGACCTGCGGTTATTTGCCATAACTACAAATAAAAATGTATGAAATTAATGAGGGGGTGAGAGGCATTGAAAATAATTTTGTTAGCTGATGGTGTTTTTTGGTCCATTTTAATGTTACATGAAAACAAATTAAGCCAGCAGTTGTATTTTTTTTGCAACTACATTGAAAAAAATCAGCAATTTTATTCATATAATAATTCTCAATTCATCCACAGCTTCAAGACTGCATCAGAGCGACACTCACTGAGTGGTTTGCATCAATACCTTCAACACAGGAACCAGTAAGTTTTCACACAACACATAGTCCTTTTTTAAACACCCTGTAATTTCAATGAAATGAGAAGAAATTCTTAACTTTTTTTCACCAGAGACTAAAAAGGAGTTAAAATACTTGTAGGCTTTATAGTCCCTGCTTTACAAATTTGCTCCGTCAAAGCCATGAAAAAATACTGTTTACTTCACCAAATGCTTTGAAGTCTGGGGATATGTCAGTAAATAAAGTGTAATTTATGTTTATCTGCAAAGACGCTCACAGTGGTTATTGGGATTCATGCTAGCAAAACACGGGACACACCTAACATAATTATATCAAAAATAGGGCAAAGGTTCTAACAGATCGAATGAAAAGATCGTTAAGATCTGTTATTGAAGGAAGTTTTGTTATAGAAGGAAAGGAGCCTGATGTTAGAGGATCAACCACAATGAACAATGATGTTGTTTTATACTTTGTGTTGCTTTCCTGCAGTTCTCAGCTAAGCTTAGTCCTGGAAATATTGTCTCCTAACACAAGGTCAGAGTTAAACAGTGAGTCACTAAGAGGATCTAATAATGTTGTCATTGTGAACAGACCTCTCATCTGATAAATCAAATTATCCTCACTGAATTATTTCTGAACCTTATATACATTTGTTAACCTTCTCGTCTCAATCTTGAGTTTGTTATCCAGCTCTGTCTTTTTTTTATGAATTAATGTCTGTGTGGGTTCTCTACAAGAGTTGCAATGTTCCACAACACTGCCAGTATGTTACAGAAATTATCTCCAAGAGAACCTTTACTCAAACCTTTCATGATTGAGTGCAAATGAACTTTGGTTGACATCACACACTGTTCTCATGGACAGAACCTGAACTATTAATGACTGAATTAAATCACTTTGTTAACAGTCATGTTTTTTAAATGGTCACTTGATTAAATAAGCAATCAATATCTTGGTGTCCTACACTATTAACACTATTAACTATGGCTGACAATTTAGAAAAGATAAGACTCCCACTGAGTCCTAGATCTTCATTGGAAGATCTAGTAGGTAAATGTTATAAAAAGGTTCATATCTTTTAGGAATTGCCCAGCGTACTGGATTGCACCATTCCTGAGAACAGTGAGCCGATCACACCAGAGGAGCGAGAGGAACTGAGGGTATCTGGTGAGGACAGTTTGAGTTCAATGAATAACGCATTTGTTTATAGATCAGGGTAGTGAACTTTATTATATGCTCTTCTCTCCTCAGTTAAGCTGTTTCTCTGTGAGGCTGACTGCACAACTATTAAAAGTGCCATGGACTTGGGTGAGTGTCCGCTACCGTTCTTTCTATTTTTAATCATGCCACTTTAACTATTTATTACAGTTATATCTGATTCTAACCCTTTAGGGGGTTCTTTTTAAATACATTCAGACTGAGTCGGGGCTTGCGTGCATTTACTTATGACTATTAGCTCAGTGGTTAGATCCCCAAGTCTCATTTCTTGGGCTTGAGCCAAGTTGTTCTTGGGCTTCAGAATCAGCTGGATTTCAATAAGCGATCTTTAGACTACAGGATAAACTTATCCGCCACTAGGCTTTTTTTAAAAAAAAAAAAAAAACTTCTCAAGTTGTGCTATATTACAAGTTTGTTTACATCTGCCAACCTGCTACAGCTGTAAGTGCATTAGGATTTCTTTTTCTTTCTCCAACAGCGTGCTCATCTTTAGGCGTGTCTCAGTTGGATTCAGTGATCATCGCTCCTCCACCTTTATCTGAAGATGAGACACTCAGTCTGGCTCACCTGCAGCCGCTGTGGACAGAGCTCGAGAAGAGGGTTCACGCTCAGCAGATTGTTTCCATTGGCGCATCAGACCTGGACAAAGTATTGCTCGAACAGCTATACAACTGGGCACAGGTCGGAATCAGAATCCAAACAAAACTTCTTAATTATACTGTGTTTTAACAGAATAACAGAAATGACACAAAACCATAATAAAAATACATCAAATTGATTAAAAATCAGTCAATAGATTTTTAAATAATTCACTTTTAAAGCCATTGTTGTTTTGCTGTATGCTTACTTTTCTAGCTCTACATCAGGGATGCACATGAGTGGTGCACAGGTATACATCAGTGGTATACCTGTATTTACCATTATTTAAATATAATGGCATCATATTTGCCATTTTTGGCAGAAAAAAGGAAATCTGCAGCAATTACCAGTGACAAGGCAGAGATTGTATGACTTTCTTTATGGTTCAGGTCAAACCCAGCAGTAACCAGGTGAACTTGGCTTCCTGCTGCGTGATGCCTCCAGATCTCACTGCATTCGCCAAAGAGTTCGACATCCAGCTGGTGACACACAATGATTCCAGAGGTGATTGTCCCCCCCCCCCCATCGACAGCCTCTTTCTCAGGTCTTCATCTTGGTTTAAAAGGCCTTGTGTGTGTCGTGTACTGTTGACCAGCTTTGTTCTTGTCTGTGTGTAGAGCTGATGACTTCGGCGGGTTTACAGGAGGTTGTGCAGGACAGCAGTCAGGAGCTACAGG
>JAFMOC010000135.1:827500-837500 GCA_019802505.1 Corydoras sp. C115
TACATTCGACTATGAGGTTCATAGTCGACTACGGTTCTCCGAATCGAATCGTCGAATCAGCGAATATTGCAGCTCACCCCTAATCATGTGTGCTCAGTGATTGATTGGCGCCCTCTCCTGGGGGTTTCTGATGCAAACCTTTTATTTACACAGGCTTGTAACCCGCACTGATACTCCACAGTTAAAGGGTACTTGAGAGCTTGGAGAAACCCACATGCATGCAGACTTCACATGAAAAGGACTTGTGTTTAAACCTTCTTGCTTTGAGGCAGAAGTGCTAATCACTGTGCCACCCAATCAGCAACAACAGTACTGAGACTCTATTGAGACTCTATATTGAGTATTGTATTAAGACTCTTTAATAATGTCGGGTTTCAGTTTAACTCATGCATTTATAAAGCTGCTAACACTTTTCTTTTTTTTATGTTGGTTGCACTGGAACAGTAAAGGGCCTTCCCCGAACTGTTCCCACAAATGTATAAGTATGTAGATGTCCAAAATGCATGGCATTTCATTGGTTTGAATTTTTTGGCAATGAGACTAAATAAAACACGTGAATTCCAAGATTAAGAGCTGTGCTCCATCCTATTTTGTCCATATATGGTAATAGAGGAGCTTTGATTACTTTAGTTAAGTTTGTGATGAATGTGTTTTAATGTGTTTATCTTTTAATATTGTATGTTACAGGAGCCTTCAACCACCATCAGAACAACCAGACGGAGAACGATTATCCTGACTTTACAGTCTGAAGCTGGTCAGGATAATGGCTCGCAGGTGGAGGAGGAGAGCACAGCGTCTGCTAAACCAGTCACCTCCCCAAGAAAAGCAACTAGAAGTTCCAGACGTCGACCCACAGATCAGCAGCCGGACTCCACCCACGAAGCGGATGTGTCCGAATCGGAGTCCTGCTGTTCGGAGATGTCCGACGTTCAGGCGGTTGAAGGGATTCAGCAGACACCGAGAAGAACGACACGTCCGAGATCTACGGCTACAGAGAAACAGGAGGCGACCAAAGTGGAATGTCCTTCTGCGTCAGTTAGAAAACAACGGCAATCCACAAGAGGGCAGAAGAACCCCAGTTCAAGCCTTAAAAAGTTAGCACATGAGGAAGATCAGTCCGAGGCAGAGTCCTGCAGCTCTGTAGCATCTCTGTCTAAAGTTTCAGAAGCGCGGATGCGAACGAGGAGCAGTCTAAAGACCTCGCTGCTGTCTGAAGACGCAGAGGGTGATTCTTGCTCGTCGACGACGTCTGGTCCATTCGGCTCCACGGTCCGTCGGTCGACGCGCAGTAGAGCAAAGCCCACTAAACCCATCCCCATCGATTTAGACCAAAGTGAAACCCCCAGAAGTTCTAGAATAAGAACACGAGCCAAAGAGAAGTCCATAAGTGAGGACCAAGCATTTGACACTGATGACTGTCAGTCAGGACCAAGTTCAAGTCCGTCACATAAAAGTGTTTGTGTAATTTGTTCAGAATCAGATGTAATATCAGCTGTTTCCATGTCACATGAGGAGTCTTCCTCTAAGGTCACCGACACGCCCTGTATCCCCGTTAATGTTTATGAGAAAGGGGACTCAAAGGTCATATTAGAGAAGCTGAATATCCCCCCAGCCATCTCTGAAGTTAAGGGACACAGTGGTAAGAGGGCCGATGTCCAGAAAGACAATGCTGAAGCTGTAGAAGCACCATGCCAGTCTGGAAGTGAAGACATGTGTGATGCTGAAGAGATGGAGGCAGATGAAGTCAATAATACGGTCATTGCTGTAGATGATTCCGTTTCTGAGGATGTTAACGCGGATATTACTTTAACACTAGACATGGACACGGCTCAAGAAGAGGATACGGACAAACAAACGTCCGCAACGGGAAGCTCGGTTGTGTCTAATCCTGAAGGTGTGGAGCCAGAAGCAACAGAAAAGCAAACAGAACAGAAGAAAGCTGATGTTGTAGCCCAACTTTCAAGTTTCTCACCGAGAAAACAAAGCGTTAAAGTGTCTGAACCTGATCAGTCAGATCAAACCGAGCAAGTTCCAAAAGAAGATCAAGATAAAAGTTTGGAAGTCGAACAAAAAAGTGAAGAAGCATTTGATGAGGACAAAGAGACGGTGAGGTCTGTGGTGGAGGAGAGCGTCTGTTCAGTAGATCTCGAAACTTCTGAGGTTCCTGAGTGCTCAAGCTCAGCATGCGCTCAGTCAGAGGTACCTTCAAATGTTCCGAGGAAAAAAACAGAGAAAAGAGTAATCAGTCTGCTGGATAGCAGCGAGGATGAGGACAGCGATGATGGACTCTCAGATGAAGAGGGCTCCAAGCCGAATGATCAGAACATGGAGAGTGAAGAAGAGCGTTCTGATGAGAACCAGCCGGGACCCTCAGAGGCACTCGATTCCCAAAGTGAGGGCTTGTTTGTTATCGACACACACCCCGGACTTCAGCCTGATAAGACGTACTACATCGATCGAGCACCACTTGCAGATGATCTCGAGGACTGTAACGCCGATCAGGAGGAAGAGGACTTTGTGGATGAGGATGGAGATGAGGAGGAAGATGAAGACTCCAAAGTACTTTTTACTACCAGAAAGTCGGCCATGTAAGAACCTTGTTGATGTTTATTGTTCAATCGAAAGGTCTCCTGTCTGCTTCATCTTTCTTCTGCGTTTCAGGCCAGACCTTTCCAGCTCCATTGATCCTGGATTAAATCTGAAGGACCTCGGGGGATTGTACATCAGCTTCGATGGCAACAAATCAAAGACCGTGTCCAATAACCTGAAGAAGCTGAAGGAGCAAAAGAAACAGGATGAGGTACAGAATGTTCAGAAAACCACAAGAGCTTAATGACGTTAAATAGCATGTGCGATTGTAACCGAAATGATACAAATGTACAGTCAAGCCCGAAATTATTCATACCCCTGGCAAATTTTGACTTAAATATACTTTTATTCAACCAGCTATTTTATTTTTGACCGGAAACGACACAGGCATCTCCCTGGAGATAATACAATGATGTACAAGAGGCATCATTGTGGTAAAAAAATATATCTAAACTTTTATTCACATTTAAACAAAAAGTGGCATGTTCAAAATTATTCATACCCTTCTCAATAATTAATAGAAAAGCCTTTATTGGCTATTAAAGCAATCAAACACTTCCAATAATTGCAGACCAGCTTTTTGCATGTCTCCACTGGTATTTTTGCCCATTCATCTTTAGCAATGAGCTCCAACTCTGAGGTTGGAGGGTCTCCTTGCCATCACCCTGACTCTGGCTGGGCTAACCATTTCTTCACCACTTTTGCTGTGTGCTTTGGGTCGTGGTTGTGCTGAAATGTCCACTGGTTCCCAAGGCCAAGTTTTTCTGCAGACTGCCTGATGTTGTTGAGAATCTAGATGTATTGCTCTTTTTTCATTGTGCCATTTACTGCAATCAAGTTCCCTGGTCCATTGGCTGAAAAACATTAGGTTCCCACCACCATGTTTGACAGTGGGGATGGTGTTCTTAGGGTTGAAGGCTTCTCCTTTTTTACACCAAATGAAGGACACATCATTGTGGCCAAACAATTCAATTTTTGTTTCATCTGACCATAAAACAGAAGTCTTCTTTGTCCAGATGAGCATTTGCAAAGGTCAAGCGAGCTTTTGTGTGGCTTTTCTGGAGAAGTGGCGTACTCCTTGGTCTGTGTCCGTGGAACCCAGCAGTGTGCAGCGTTCGTTGGACTGTCTGCCTTGAGATGTTGCCACCAGCAGATCCCAGATTCACCAGAATGGCCTTGGTGGTGATCCTTGGATTTTTCTTCACCTCTCTCACTATCCCCCTGGCCAGCACAGGTGTCGCTTTTGGCTTCCGACCACATCATCTGAGATTTTCCACAGTGCAGAACTTCTTGTATTTTTTATTCTTTGCACTGGAGCCACTGGAACTTGAAAACATTTTATAGCCCTTTCCTGACTTGCGAGCGGCCACAATGCACAGCCGCAGGTCCTCAGTGAGCTCCTTTGTATTAGCCATGACTGTCCACAAACCAACTGCAGAGAGCTGCTGTTTTTCACCTGTTAAGTTTATTAAAACAGCTGTTCCCAATGAATCAGGGTAATTAAGATGCTTTAAAACAGCTTGGACTATTTGGAATGGTATAGAACTTTGGGTTTTCCCATAGACTGTGACAGATTGCAAAGGGTATGAATAATTTTGGACATGCCACTTTTTGTTCAAATGTGAATAAAAGCTGAAATATTTTTTTACCACAATGATGCCTCTTGTACATCATTGTATTATCTCCTGGGAGATGCCTGTGTCGTTTCCGGGCAAAAATAAAATTGCTGGTTGAATAAAAGTAAATTTAAGTCAAAATTTGCCAGGGGGATGAATAATTTCGGGCTTGCATTTACAATGACAGTGCAGAATGTGTATGTCGTCATGGGAAACTGGTGGAAATAATATTCTCATGAGACAATGCATTAAAAGAAGTGATATTTATTTAAGAAAGATAAAAGACAAAGCGAAAGAATGAGAGAGTGTAAGGAAAATCCTACCCCACTCTCTTCAGAGAGCCTCACTATTTATATCATGTGTGCAGAGCATTTGCTGAAATCTTCTCTGCGACCTTCAGTAGCTTGTTTTACAAACAACAATGTCTGAATAGTGCGGATTTCAGTTCTGTCTACGTGGTTTTATTGCAATGGATAAACAGCAAACTGAAGTCTAGCTGGAGGATGTACACCTGCACTGACCCTACTCAATGTCAACATGACTTAGTGTAATCATTCATTCATTCATTATCTCCCGCTTTATCCTCTATTAGGGTCGCGGTGGGGTTCCCCATGCCCATCCAGGGGAGAACGTCTCGGGCGCTGGGCAGATAGACCCAGGACAGGGCGCCAATCCATCGCTGGGCACACACTCACCCTTAGTGTAATCATATCATCATAATAAGACATAATAACTAACAGTTTCTTCATAGTTATATGCAAACACAAATGGTTAAAATGAAACACTCATACATAGCTGCCGATTTTACTTAAGAAATTTAATAATAATAATAATAATAATTTCAATTTATATAGCGCCTTTCAAGAATCCAAGGATGCTTTTACAATCATCAATCATATGCAATCAATACTGTGATGGAAAATAAAGTTTTTAGTTGGGACTTAAATTAAAAAAAACAAATCAGAAGAATTCCACAGGGTTGGAGCAGGGACACTGAACGATCTGCCACCCATCGATTTTAATTTAAATCGAGGGACTGTCAGAAGTCCAGTGCCAGTAGACCGCTTTATTTATTGCTTAAAAACTATGAAACCAACAAGATCCAAGTTGAGAGATTCTCAGGGGGTTCTTTAAAATCTCCATCTTTTAAAGGCTGTTTTGGAATTTAGCTGGAGGTGATGCTGAATGAAGGTGAAGTACGCCAGATGCTTATGAGGCAAAGAGAAATCATTTTTATTGTGTGGTTTATTTGAAGAAAATGGCAGCAAGGTTTATAATATTTGTCTTGATTGTGTTGAAATGACTGTTTCATTTATTGTATGGAGCTTTAATCTTTAATCATGGGACATTTTGGGCAATCGTTGGATTGGGGGTAAGGAAACAGCCACGTGAACTAAAGGTCCCTGGTTTGATTCTCAATCCCACTAAGTACTATGGCTGAAGTGCCCTTGGACAAGTCACCTAATCCCAATTGCTCCCCAGGCACCGTGTACAGGCTTCCCACCGCTCGTGTGTATATGTGCTCACTTCACTCAGTGTGTGTGTATATATGTATGCATACATACGCACGCACACACATACGCACACACACACATACGCACGCACTCCCACACATATATACGCATGCACACACACACATACATACGCACGCACACACATACGCACGCACGCACACACATTATTTGCACACATACATACGCACGCACGCACACGTACGCATATACATATACACACATACATGCACACACATATGCACGCACACACATACGCACGCACTCCCACACATATATACGCATGCACACACGCATACATACGCACGCACACACATACGCACACACACATACATACGCACGCACACGCATTATTTGCACACATACATACGCACGCACGCGCACACATACATATAACACACATACGCACGCACACACATACGCACGCACACACATACGCACGCACTCCCACACATATATACGCATGCACACACACACATACATACGCACGCACACACATTATTTGCACACACACATACATGCACACACATACGCACGCACACACATACGCACGCACTCCCACACATATATACGCATGCACACACACATACATACGCACGCACACACATTATTTGCACACATACACACGTACGCATATACATATACACACATACATGCACACACATACGCACGCACGGACACGCATACATACACGCACGCATACACACATACATACATATACATACATACACACATACATATGCACAAATGCATACATATACACATACATTTGAGTGCGTATGTACGTGTGTATGTATGTATGTATGTGTGTATATGTATGTATGTATGTGTGTGTATGCGTGTGTGCGTATGTATGTGTATATGTATGCATGTGTGTATGCGTGTGTGCGTGTGCGTATGTATATATGTATGTGTGCATGCGTATGTATGTGCGTGT
The DNA here is from genome assembly GCA_019802505.1 of Corydoras sp. C115. Lineage (NCBI taxonomy): Eukaryota > Metazoa > Chordata > Actinopteri > Siluriformes > Callichthyidae > Corydoras > Corydoras sp. C115. The sequence goes on from JAFMOC010000135.1 coordinate 834,154, forward strand.
GTATGTATGTATGTGTGTATATGCGTGCGTGCGTATGTATGTGTGCGTGCGTATGTGTATATATGTATGTGTACATGTATGTACATACATACACATACATACGCACGCGCACACATACACACACACGTACATACGCATGCACACACGTACATACGGAGGCACGCACGCGCACACATACATACGCACACACATACGCACATACGAACGCACACACGCACGCATACACAAATGCATACATATACACATACATACGCACGCACACATATACACACATACATACATACACACGCACGCACATACATACGCATGCACACACATACATATATACATACGCACACACGCATACACACACATACATACATACATACATATACACACATACATACATACACACGTACATACGCACTCAAACGCACTCACACATACATACGCACGCATACACACACATACATACGCATGCACACACATACACACGCATGCACAAATGCATACACGTACACATACATACATATACATACGCACACACACATACGCACGCACACACATACATATATACATACGCACACACACATACATACGGACGCACGCACGCGCACACACATACGCACGCACACACATACATATATACATACACACACACACATACGCACGCACACACATACATATATACATACGCGCACACACATACGCATGCACGGACACATGCATACACACGCATACACACACGTGCATGCATACATACATACATACATATATACACACGCACACATACATACGAATGCACACACATACAAACGCACACACGCACGCATACACAAATGCATACACGTACACATGCATACATACATACACACACATACATATACATACGCACATACGCACGCACATACATACATATACATACGCACACACACATACGCACGCACATATATACATACGCACACACACATACGCACGCATACACATACATATATACATACGCACACACACACATATGTACGCACACACACACATACGCACGCACACACATACATATATACATACGCACACACACATACGCACGAACGGACACACGCATACACACACATACATACATACACACATACATACATACATATATATATATATATATATATATATATATATATATATATATATATATATATATATATATATATACACACGCACACATACATACGAATGCACACACATACGCACGCACACACGCACGCATACACAAATGCATACATGTACACGTACGTACGCACGCATACATACATACATACATACGCACACACATACATACATACGCATATACATACATACGCACGCACACACATACATATATACATACGCGCACACACGTACGCACGCACGGACACACGCATACACACACATACATACATATATACACACGCACACATACATACGAATGCACACACATACGCACGCACACACGCACGCATACACAAATGCATACATGTACACATACACGTACGTACGCACGCATACATACATACATACATACATATATATATATATATATATATATATACACACATACATACGCACACACACACATACATACGCACACACACACATACATACATACGCATATACATACATACGCACGCACACACATACATATATACATACGCGCACACACGTACGCACGCACGGACACACGCATACACACACATACATACATACACACATACATACATATATACACACGCACACATACATACGAATGCACACACGTACGCACGCACGGACACACGCATACACACACATACATACATATATATACACGCACACATACATACGAATGCACACACATACGCACGCACACACGCACGCATACACAAATGCATACACGTACACATACATATACATACGCACACACACACACACATATGCACGCACATACATACATATACATACGCACACACACATATATATACATACGCACACACATACATACGCACGCACACACATACTCACGCACACACATACATATATACATACACACACACGCACGCATACACAAATGCATACATGTACACATACATGTACGTACGCACGCATACATACATACATACATACATACATACATATATATATATATATATATATATATATATATATATATATATATATATATATATATATATATATATATACACATACATACGCGCACACACACATACATACGCACGCACACACATACATACGCATATACATACATACGCACGCACACACATACATATATACATACGCGCACACACGTACGCACGCACGGACACACGCATACACACACATACATACATACACACATATATACACACGCACACATACATACGAATGCACACACATACGCATACACAAATGCATACATGTACACATACACGTACGTACGCACGCATACATACATACATATATATATATATATATATATATACACACATACATACGCACACACACACATACATACGCACGCACACACATACATACATACGCATATACATACATACGCACGCACACACATACATATATACATACGCGCACACACGTACGCACGCACGGACACACGCATACACACACATACATACATACACACATACATACATATATACACACGCACACATACATACGAATGCACACACAGACGCACGCACACACGCACGCATACACAAATGCATACACGTGTATGCATACATGTACACAAGATACATACATATACATACGCACACACACACATATGCACGCACATACATACATATACATACACACACACACACATATATATACATACGCACACACATACATACGCACGCACACACATACTCACGCACACACATACATATATACATACGCACACACATACGCACGCACACACATACATATATACATACGCACACACATACGCACGCACACACATACATATATACATACGCACACACACGTACGCACGCACGGACACACGCATACACACACATACATACATACACACATACATACATATATACACACGCACACATACATACGAATGCACACACATACGCACGCACACACGCACGCATACACAAATGCATACATGTACACATACACGTACGTACGCACGCATACATACATACATACGCATATACATACATACATACGCACGCACACACACATACGCATGCACGAACACACGCATAGACACATACATACATATACACAAATGCATACATATACACATACATACATACATACATTCATACATATGCACACATATATAAATACACACATACGCACGCACACACATACGCATACATACATACATACACGCGTACATATGCATGCGC
>JAFMOC010000135.1:845000-867500 GCA_019802505.1 Corydoras sp. C115
AAAAAGCATAAATTTCATAAAAAGAAATAATGTAAGCTAAAATTTTTAATGTTTTTACTGCTGGCCATGTAAATACCGGAGTACTTTGGTTGTTTTCTGAACGTGTATGTACAGAAGGAAGTGTAAGATTTTGATAAGATAGGAAATGTTTTTACCCGTGAGACATGATCAAATCTGTTTTGGTTTCTTGACTGAAGAAGTGTGATTTCTGTGCAGCCTGTCTAGATGGAGCCAGAGACTAGAAGCATATGTTTTCTACATGCGATCGCAGACTGACCTCCAATAAATCATGTACACAACCAGCATGCTGTTCTTTTTCTTTTCTGTTCTTTTACTTCTGAAACAAAAGTAATACAGTTCTCTGGAAGATTAACTGGGTTAGTCGCTGTGCTCAGATGTTCTGGGGGGATCTAGCTGGGAGGCTGAGGCTTGTCTGTAGAGGTTCTTGTACATTTTGCTCAGGCTGTCCTCAAACACCGCTCTGTGGGACTTCCCAGTGTATTTGGCTGCCATGTTGGTCCAGAGCGTTCCGTCATCTAAATGAACAGATGGCTCTCCAGGAAGAACCCTGCAACATGGATTCAACATGGTTAACACTGCATTAAACGGCATAATCAACAAGTTTACTGCAGTGAGCGCCGTCCTGATACTGAGCAATACATGTCATCATATTCTTTATGCTCGGCCTCAGTCTCATGTGTAATTTACAACAGTCTGAATATCTGCAAAACAATTCTGTTAGGTGAAAACAGCAAAAAAAGTAAAAATGCCTGTTCTTAAAAAGGGGTTGCAGGTTAATTTGGGCAGATATGTTTTAATAAAGCTGTATGTCTTTACGTAAAAGAACCTATGGTAGTTTACAGCTGCATATTAACATCACATGATCAATCATTCTCTGAAATCAAATATTTTTCTGATTGACAATTGTATTAAAAAAAAAACCTCATTTCTAAATGAATATAAAATGTGTTACCAATATAAGAAATTGAGGGCATGCCATGTGCAGTACACAAGGTATTTATGCTTATGTGAAATTCTGGGTTGTAACTGCACAACCCAGAATTGCCCCTACAAGAGCAAGACTTTAGGGCTGTCTTCAACTAAGGATTTTCATAGTCGAATCTGATTCGTCAGATTTTCCCTAGAGTCAACTGATAGTCGAATCAGTTAAAATTTCAACCACAAGATGGCGCTATAAACATGGTTTTTAAAAAAGATTTTTTTTTTACATATTTTACTTGTTTTTCTAGAGCACCTTAAATGGGTTAAAGCGCACACATCCTTTAAAAAAAATATTAACAGAAATTAGGATGATTTTATTTGACAAAAGGCTATATATATAACGAAAACAGACATTTCATGTAAAAACTAATGCTTAGCAGCAGTCATGCTAAGCATTAGCACCCCCATGTGGTCAAAATGGTACATTTTCAGTCGACTACGGTTCTCCGAATCGAATCAGCGAATATCCAAAGGGGTCTATAGGACTTTGGGTATTTGTTTTTAAAACTGACTATGAATACACCATATGGACAAAATTACTGAATTTAGATGTTTTACAAAGCCCCCTTCTGACAACACTTGGCCACGTTTTATGTACAACTGCAGAAAGCATGACAGACGCACCTGTTATTTGAAAAAAGGGGGGCCAATTTAGGTGTTGGCGTCCCCATACTTTTGTCCATATAATGTATATTTTCAAAACCTGTAATAAAACCTTTGGAACTTCTTAGAAACCTGAAGACCTGATCTCTGAAATGTGCTGACTGTAATACTGATGAGCGGTTTCGTGTGATGGCTGCAGCGTGTACCTGTCTGGTTTTAGTTGGCTGTCACACCGTGAGTAATAACTGGATGAAACAGGTTCCTTCTGACCTGATTCTGGTTCTTCACTCTGCTCATCCTGTAGACACATGAGGAGGGTACAACCCCTGGTTAAAACAACAGACTACACTTTAGGAGGACGTTAATTCAACCTTTCATTTTGACAAAATAAAATCACAGCATGTCATGCACCCAAATCCAAATCCAGTTAAAACACCAGTTAGGTAAACAGGCTTAAGAAAATACAACACAGGAAAACGACATACATATGTTTTGCAACATCCTTTCTAATTAAACAATATTTGCATGTACGCTGCCTTCTTGAAATTATTTCATAGTCTCATGTACACAAGTTAAATGCTAAATACTGACGCTAAGCCTTCATCATAACAACATATTATTCATACCCATAAACCCATAAGACTAATAAATACTGTGATTTAAAATGACTTCTGAAGAACTACAGCTATAAAGAAACAAGGTCAATAAAGTGCAACAAAGCTGTGCAAATATTTAGACAACCATAGTCCTAAAATTCGGACATGAGTGTAGCAAATAAGACAAAATTCATGATCTGTGAACTGGCTTTAGGAAATCTAGAACCATAGTCCATAATTTACTTTAATAATTCACCTGTTACACAAATGAAGAAAGAATGCATATACATTTATGAACTAGCTTTGTATTGTAGGATGCAGAAGTCCTACAATGCAAATGGAAATTAAACAAGGTTATGGACATATTTAAACCAGATTATTATTAAATGCAGTGTTGTTATTGACACCACAAAAATAATCATTGTTAACTGCATTTAACAAGATATCAAGTTTAATGCATTTAACAAGATATCAAACCATGAAAGCTCAGGGAAGTCCAGGGAAGAACTGACTTTTCACATATATGTACAATGAATAACATGAGAACAGGCCATTCACATCGGAGACAGATATTATTAATAAAACCCAGATTTAAATATGGGACAAATGCATTTCTGTATATGTATTGTAATAAAAAACAAATGTTAACAGTGTTATCCCCACTTTCTTTATATGTTTTTAACATTTTCACAGAACTGTAAATATGGCACATTTGTTCTGTATGAATGTATTTAAATATATATATATAATACTCTCTGGATCTGTACTTTAGCTTTTAAACACAGCATTTACACCCCACATTAGTGACGAGGATTTACATCTAATCAGCATCTGGTGTGTGTGTGAAAACAGTAAAATATGATGATGAAATAAATAAGTAATAATTAAGAAAAACAAACAGTTAACCCAGGTTCTAACTAAAAGCAAATCGAAATAAAAAGCAAGTACACTGAAGAAGCTACACCAGCTACACTCTTGCACAGAGCCTGTTCATGGCTGTGGTTAATAAAACCAATGCAGTTTGTGCTTCAGACACTTTGTTGGGCCAAATAATTAGCAAAAGAGAAGCTGACAAGTGCACAAAGGACAGACTGAACTTCACAAAGCTTGATTTCATTTCCCATCAAAGACGTCCACCGGACGTGCTCGCTCTTTTATTGTCTGAATCTGCCAAACTGTCCTTAATCTGCCGCCCTCAGACTCTGGTCATGCTTTCAATTTAGACCAAAGTATCATACATTTCCTATTATTTACTCTCCAATTTACTTTCCGGTTTAAAATTGTCTATTGATTTTAAATGTTTGCTTCTTTCCCAATAGGATTAAAAAGGTAGAGAGACAGGCAAACAAACAAGCGACAAGGGTCTCTCAGAATTTATTAAACTGTGGGTCAGGTCAGATGCATCACATCTAGCTGAAACAAAATCAATAGTCTTTCTCTTGTTTTCTCAGGGATATTTGTCTTCTTCTTTTAAGTAATGAACAAACACAACCAGCCATCAGAATTCATCATTTAAAGGCGTTGGAGTAGATTCAGCTTGCATAGTGGCTGAAATATGCAGAGCTTCATTTCTCATTGCCCTTATGGACTTTTCAATTACACAACGTCACATATATGAAATACACATGATAGAATGGCCATTTCAGTTGATCTGTTTTCTACCTGTCCCTAAGAAAAAGTTATTAAAAAGGATTTTAATTTGAATAAACCAACAAAATGAAATGCGTCAAGTTGACGTTAGCGTCCAGGGTCTCCATACTTTTGGCTAATGAAGGGTGGCGAAGTGAAGGGCGTAGAACATGAGTGATTGATAAATAAAATGAGTCTAGCTTAAGAGGGAAACTCTGGGTCTGTACTTTAGCTTTTAAACACAGCATTTACACCCCACATTAGTGACGAGGATTTACATCTAATCAGCATCTGGTCTTCATGCTCTTTTGCAGCCATTGATTTTTTTTGTAACTGTTCATTAACTCTTATTTTACTATAATTGGCACCATTGTTTTGTACAATAAAAGTTGTTACAGGTCTTATGGACACAAATATTAATGTCATTAAGTCAATACAGCTTCATAAGGACCTGCGTGTTTTGAATTAAATGTAACGTAAGCTGGAGTGAAAGAACAAATATCCTACATCAAACGGCATTATGACCTTTCTCTGAGTGTAGATCCAGTCAACAGTGGACTCTGGTCCTTCCGAATGTTGGACAACGGCGTGGAGTGAAATGCCGGCGGACGTGTGGACGTTCTCTTGGGAGACCTATGAGTTGCAGGCATATAATGTCCGCTTACCTGAACAGATAAGGATGTTATCATATTTATTTAACCCACAAGTGAGGGTTAAAACATCAGTTAGGTAAACTATTTCAGTGATTTGAAGTGCTTGGCTTTATTAAAAATAGTAAAGTTAAAGCAGCAGCACAGTGAATAGTACTGTTAAATAGCCAAGCTGCTTTTTGTAGATATTTAACAAAGAAATGAAGGCTATTCTAATGCTTTGGTACAATGCTAATGTGTAAAGTGGGGAGAACACTGACATTTGTCTGCAGGAAGGAGCTTTTCTTGGGTGAAGATGGCGCAGATGAAGAATACTCATTAAATGAAGAGTCTGGACTGTAAGAAACCTGCAAACAGAAAGCAGTCAGTCATCAAGTCTGAAATACTGGCATAATAAAGGCATAAAACTCATATAACGGGAATCCCAATCATCAGTAAAGATGTGTTAATTACCTCTAATAAACACCCCCTCCCCCAACATCCACACTCCTGCTAGTAACATTCATTCATTCATTATGAATGAATGTTATCATTATTTATCCACTTTTAGGGTCGCGGTGGGGTTCCCCATGCCCATCCAGGGGGGAACATCTTGGGCGTTGGGCAGATACAGATGACAGGGTGCTAATCTATCACTGGGCACACACTCACTCACACAAGCACACTCTATACGGGGCAATTTTGAGAATTCAATGTTAATCCATGTTTTTGGACTGTGGGAGGAAACTGGAGAACCCGGAGAAAACCCACGCAGACACGGGGAGAACATGGAAACTCCACCCAGATGGGGATTCGAACCGGGAATCCCTAGCGCTGAGAGGCGAACGTGCTAACCACTATGCCACCTTGCCGCCCTGCTAGTAACATGAACCAATAAAACCACTGTGCACTGCTTTGCCACGTAGAACGTAGAAAAATAGCAGTTTACATTGGTGAGGATGCAGGAGCCTATACTCATTGGGGTGTAAAGAGGGAACACACCATTGTGACCATCGCTGGACAAACACAGCCACGCCCAATGCCAATTCAGTGTTAGCGGGGGCAAAGATGGAGACTCGTTTCATAAGTGTAAACATAAAGCAACTGGCCGGCCAACAGGGAAGCCAACCTGCGACCGTCTTGCTATGAGGTGACAGTTCTACCTACTTCATCATTCATTTAAAATGGAAGCCATTCAGTAAAAGCTTCACATATATTAGGTAAGTATGCCAATTTTGAGGGGGAGGCAGAACATGTTCACTTTAATACTAAATTCACTTTGTCAGTTTAAGTGCTGTTACTGTAATTATGCAGCTTCAAAGTTATCATGACTGATGAATAGATGGATTTGCTTGCACATAATAAAACAAGTTTAAGCAATATTACTACCCATTCATCATGTTAATCTGGCGTATTAAGATTTGTTTTTTTAATCACTGATTCACTCCTTTAATTGCGGCTGCGGTATTGCTTTTGCTTCCCCCAATGCCAAACAATTGAAAATGCCATGTTGATATGACATGACATGGATATGAATCTTGCCTTTTATAGCATGACAGCGTTGATATTTACACCTGAGGACTTGTTTGTGAAAACATTGAAGGAAAGGGGAGAGCTCTATTTGCACTTTATACAAGAAGTTGGATGTCTGAGCCGAAGACGTGATCGAGAACATCTTATCGAACATAAACACATTGTAATTAAAACTCTTATCAATAAATGCACAATACAATAAATCTGTACATGTAAAAAAGGTGAAGGAAACAATTCGTTATTTGCACCTTCAAGACCAAAAAGTTATGCTCTATATGAAATAATTTTGCAAAAAATATATATTGCACGCCAATCCATCACTGTTAATACATAGTGATGGTTTTATTTAGTAATTAATTAATTTCCTGATATGGATTAAATTAATGTGACTAAACATTGGATGCAAAACTGGCTAAAAGTCTAACAGTTCGTACCACAAACGGCGGTTGAGGAGTTGTCTCTTTCTTGAAGGTGTAAGGCCCAAGCCGGAGATGGTGTAGGCGTTGCGCAGCCTCTTCAGATAGTTGGCACATTCGTCGGTGGGTGTAGGGTGATGGATTTCGGCTCAGGGAGGCCACTGTTGGCCTTAGATAACCGCATGATGGCGCTGTGCTGAGGGGTTTACTTCTGCTTGTTGTGCCTAATGTCTTTGAGGTCTTTGAAGTAGCTAAACCGCATCTCTGTAAATAAAGATGTTAGTCACATCTGTTATCATGTTGGTTTAACATAAACAAACATTAAAATACATATATTTTACATTCAGGTCACACTTCAGGTCACACTTTTTTGGGGTTCAGAACTTTATGACGCTCACGGGGTGATGTTTTAAAGTGTTACTTTAAAACATCCAAATGCTTTATAAAATTTCTCATAAAAACAAACATTCATCATGATGCTGCCTTCACCATTCCTCACACTTTCTTAAAAAAAGTCTTAAAAAAAAACATTTTCACTCTGTATACTTCAGTCATAGTGAGAACCTTTAGGACCAAACAAAATGTTTTGAACACTTCAATGAAAGCTATCCATCCATTATATTCCACTTTATCCTTTTTTTAAACAGACAATTGGGGTCGCGGGGGGGTTCCCCATGCCCATCCAGGGGAGAATGTTTCAGGCGCTTGATCGATGTTTTTGGACTGTGGGAGGAAACCGGAGAACCCAGAGGAAACCCACTCGGACACGGGGAGAACATGGAAAATCCACCCAGATTGGGATTCGAACCGCGACTCCCTAGCGCTGAGAGGAGAACGTGCTGAGAGGGCACACTAAGCCACCGTGCCGCCCTATACTTCCAAGAAAGCGAGGTTTTAATAATGATGATAATGTGCAAAATTCTGTTGTAACAAAATAACCTGACAATATGTCCATCTTTGTGACCAAATGACTTACAATATCTACAACTGGACATAATCTCTGTTTGCTCAATAACAAGGGTACTGCTCGGATAAATACATTTTAAAAACGTTAATTGCATTTGATGGACGGTTTCAGACTAATGTGATAATGGTATCACACGGACACTTTCCCCCCAAAAAAGATCATTTAAATGCTAATTGAAACACCCTGGCATATTAAGTCATTTTTAAGTCAAAAAGCTGAAAAAATCAATTCTGACAGAGATCACCATTTGTAGACAACAGATCTAATGGAATTATAGTAGCATTTTTTCCCAGGATTAAATTTTTTGTTCTTTCTTTTCTTCCTCCTCTGTTTGCTCTGGTACAAAGAGTTAGCTTTAAAGTAAAAATCTTGCTTGTCTGATGTGATTAGTGACTCTGCTGCTGTTGGTTTTGGAAGATAAAGTTCGATGTCCTTGAAACAACAAAGCCAGAAACACAAGTAGCTTATTAAGTAAAAAATGAAATGCATGCAAATTATGTAGAGAGAGTTCACAAAAGTCTATTATTTAAAAACTAAAAACCAGTAGTGTGCAAAAGTACAATACTTCTGCATAAACAAACCTTCATAAAGTGTCAGGGAAAGTAGTGAACTGGACATTAAAAAGGAAGCTCGTTATTACAGATAGAAACACAAAGCAGAGGCGTTTTCCCCTTTTCTCCCTGATAATGTACAGCTTTTGAACTGTTTACTTTCCTTTATGGCTAAACTGAAAGTATTCAGTTCCACCATTAGATCTCTCTGTTATTATCCTCGCACAAAAAGCCCATCCTTAAAGGTGCTTTTAAAACAATTAGGATGTCAGGAGGCACAGAGATGACAGATACATAAAGAATGACAATTAGCTGATTGACAACTATTTTGTAATTGTCTCCTCAAAGCCATGTCTCTGTTTCATTGTGCATTTAATCAATATGAGATTTGAAAATAACAGTCACTATCACTATGCTCTTGTTCCGGTCCTATTTCAGTCTAGATAAACCGCTCAGAAATACATTATCTTTTGGTAAAGTCGCATTTCTGAAAAGGAAGACAATAAACGAGTCATTTGTCTCCAACCTATATATTATAACAAAACCATTAGGTTGCACATTCTGATATTTTGAAAGTACACAGCATTTCTAAATAGTTTGCACTTATTTTTTTTAACGCTGCATTGACAATGGAAGAATTTGCCTTTATAAAGTCTTCTTAAGTAAGAACACCTTTAATAGGGTGTTTGTTTCAGTTTTTTGATGCTAATTGCAAACACATACATTTATAATGCTTTAAAATTTGTTATTTTATATTTTTTAGTAATTAACTATTCTATTAATTAATAGTAGAATAAATTTAAATAGTATTGTCATAAATTAGATTTTTTTTTCTTCACTTATTATTTTTTGTTAATTAAGTTTGTCTCTCGCATCTATTAAAAAAAAAACAACATGGGGTACTGAGCACCAGACTTACTGAGTAGGATGACTGTCTAGCCTTCAAACTGCACTCTTCAATAACGGACATGGTTGACAATTCTACTTTGGGTGAGATCCCCTGAGGGAATGAGAAATAAAAGAAGAAAGAAACAAAACCACAAACTTAAAGACACTCAGCAAAGAAAGATAATGACACTCTTGGCAGATCAATTTACCCAAACAATCTATGTCCTGAAGCAAATAGCAGGAAAATGACACAGGCTTTTAAGATGCATTAGAGATATGACAGCAGGGTGAGTGGAAGAGATACACACCAGGAATGGGGTACAGATCTTCATCACAATTTCTCTTTTTGAACCTGAGGTTTGAGGAACCAGTCTTGGCTCCGGGTAAAGAAAGTCTCTGGTGTTGGACTTAAAACTGGCCAAAGTTTCCCCCACTGTGGCGGACAGGAAACAAATGTGACAACAAAATATGTTAAATACTAATTAAATGTAGTTACTTATTTCACTGGTTTAGCTTATATTTCAACTGGTTTATTTACTCCAGTAAAGCTAATATAACTATATCAATATCAACGCCAAATTTAAAAATACATTTAAAAGCAACACATTTAAATACACATTTAAGTAATTAATGCATTAAATCCAGTTGGGCAGTGTTTGCATGTTGCAGATTTTCAACATTTGCACAAAAAAGCATATTGGTGATAAAAAAAAATTAATATGATATCGAGCCCTCTTTATTATTGTAACTCATGAAAATACTACTGGTAAATGTCTTTTTGCATTTGCACATGTGCAAATCTATATATGTCTTATGTCTTCAGCTAAAATGTTTAAGAGTCATAAATAACAACTTGCACAGTGCAGCAAACCACAAAAGTATTTTTAAATTAGCAAAAAGCCTAAACAACATTATAAGTTTTGATCACAAGGAAAACAAAACAGTGACTATGCCACAGTGGACCTCCTTAATCCACCTGTTGTGTATAAAGGGTAGGTTGTCAGGGGTGTTAGATTTGCTGTTGTCAAAACAATATCTGACGATTCGATATGGTGTTGTAAAAATGAGATCCTTTGAATTATTTTTTGTTAACTAACTTTAAATTTCATTTTAATAAAACCAAAGTCATTGGTTGCATGACATTCTTAATAGTTAATAATACAAAACCAAAAGTTGGCAACATTTGTCTGGCGTTTTAAACTAAGACGAAGCAAACTTGAGTAAAGTGTATCACAAACTCAGCGGATGCTTGAGGACAAGACAACAACCAGAGTCAATTTAAAATCCAGTTTAAACTACAGAACAATGCAGTCATCAAAACAGATAAATCTCACCTGGGGGAACAAGCTGGATGAGCTCCAAACTGGTCGTATCATCTGCAGCAAAAATAAAAACGTGTACGAGTGTTTATTAGTTTATCGATCTGTCCTATATGAAAGAAAGGGAGAACTAAACACAACCTCAAAGAGCTCTTACTCTCCAGATGATCAGTTACATCACTAGGGTCAACGGCTTGAGAGAACATCTAATGAAGAGGTGGAAAATCTCAATTGTGACAATATTAAAAACACCTTTAAACTAATTTCTAAAGTGCAATATGCCATAACACCAGGCAGAGTCAGGAAAGGTGATAAACAGTGTTTGTACCACAGTTTGTGTTCTTTTAGACAGTTATATCACCAATCACGTGTTATGTGGAAACATGTGCAACCTCACCTTTGTAAACACCATCTTCTTATGTAGTAAAAGAGGGAAAACAGGAGGGACACACTGGGTTTTTTGGTCCTGTCCCATCAGTCTGACACTCAGGTAAACGTTCTCAGAGTTTGGCAACAGAACTCCAGGACAGATGACCTAACATAACAACACATGACAACGTGATTAAACTTTATCTGCTGACTGTTCACAACAACATTCGTCTCATTATAGTGACACAACTGAAAATAAACAGATATAAAAGTCATTTTAATGCGGCTCACTGGGGTTTTGTCACTTGTTAGCACAAAGCGTGTTAGCCAGATTAGCAAACAAAAAGCGAGATTAAAAATAAAACGCTCCATGGCGGCGCCTGAGGTTCTGTTCACTTACAGCGTGAATTGAAAGCTCTACGGAACATTTTAAAGACTTGCAGCGCACTTTGGAAGCCGAATGTTTTCGACGTGGCGTTACTCCGTCCATATTCAAACAGCGTTGTCATAACAGCACTGGTGCGCGCGGACTCCCAACCACGTGACCACCAGTCCACCGCCCACGTGTACTACACTATATAGACTATCCATGTCGGGGGGGGGGGGCGTCACGGTGGCTTAGTGGTTAGCATGTTCTCCTCTCAGCACTAGAGATTCCCGGTTCGAATCCCCATCTGGGTGGATTTTCCATGTTCTCCCCGTGTCTGCGTGGGTTTCCTCCGAGTTCTCCGTTTCCCCCCACAGTCCAAAAACATGGATCAAGTCAATTGAATTCTCCAAATTGCCCCATATAGAGTGTGTCTGTGTGAGTGAGTGTGTGCCCAGCGATGGATTGGCGCCCTGTCCTGGGTGTTTCTGCCCAGCGCCCGAGATGCTCTCCCCTGGATGGGCATGGGGAACCCCACCGCGACCCCAATAGAGGATACAGCGGGAGATAATGAATTAATGAATGTCGGGGGTGGGCGTCACGGTGGCTTAGTGGTTAGCATGTTCTCCTCTCAGCACTAGGGATTCCCGGTTCGAATCCCCATCTGGGTGGAGTTTCCATGTTCTCCCCGTGTCTGCGTGGGTTTCCTCCGTGTTCTCGGGTTTTGGACTGCCCTCCCACAGTCCAAAAACATGGATCAAGTCAAATGAATTCTCCAAATTGCCCCATATAGAGTGTGTCTGTGTGAGTGAGTGTGCCCAGCGACAGATTGGCGCCCTGCCCTGGGTGTATCTGCCCAGACGCTCTCCCCTGGATGGGCATGGGGAACCCCCACGACCCCAATATAGGATAAAAGCGGAAGATAATGTATGAATATTAGAGTAAGTTTGTGTGTGTCTGTGTGAGTGAGTGTGTGCCCAGCGATAGATTGGCGCCCCGTCCTGGGTATCTGCCCAGCGCCCGAAACGCTCTCCCCTGGATGGGCATGGGGAACCCCACCGTGACCCCAATATAGGATAAAGTGGAAGATAATGAATGAATGAATGTCAGGGGTGGGAGGTAGTTTGGAGTTATCTTATTTCCCTATGGACTTTGGTGCCATATCTCAGCTTGTGTTCTGACAAAAGTAAATGTAATATAATATTATAAGTATATAGCACTTGGGACACTGATGTCATCCAATGGCAAAATGATAGCAAGAGTATCCATCCATTATCTTATGCTTTATCCTCTACTAGGATCTTGGGGGGGTTCACCATGCCCATCCAGGGGAGAATGTTTCGGGTGCTGGGCAGACACACCCAGGACAGGGCGCCAATCTATCACTGGGCACACACTCACTCACACAGACACACTCTATATGGGGCAGTTTGGAGAATTCAATTGAGCTTGATCCATGTTTTTGGACTGTTGGAGGAAACCAGAGAACCTGGAGGAAACCCATGCGGACATGGGGAGAACATGGAAACTCCATCCAGATTGGGATTTGAACCGGGAATCCCTAGTGCTGAGAGGAGAACATGCTAACCACTAAGCCACCATGCCGCCCACTATATAGACTACAAACTACACCAGCAACTAATGTAGTATAAAGTAACACATGAGGATCCATCCATCCATTATCTTCCGCTTTATCCTGTACTAGTGTTGGGGGCAGATACACCCAAGACAGGACTCCCAAAGACACACAAACACTATATGGGGCAATTTGGAGAATTTAACTGGTTCCTCATGCCCATCCAGGGAAGAACGTTTCAAGCACTGGGCAGGGTGCCAATCTATCACTGGGCACACACTTACTCACACAGACACAGACACACTCTATATGGGGCAATTTGGAGAATTCAATTGACCTTGATCCGTGTTCTTGGAATGGGAAAGGAAACCAATCCATTGCTGGGAACAAACTCACACTATATATATAGGGGCAATTTAAATTTAGAGCAGCTTATTCACCTTGTAATCTGGTGGAGACCCAGATCAGCATTCGAACCTGGATCCCCAGTGCTGAGATGGTGTATTTTGATGTGCTGCAAGGAGGTCATGTATCTCTAACAGTACACAGTGATCAGATAACTATTTGAGACAATGGTATGATAAGCTGTTACTGTTGACATCAAGATCAAACAAGCATTGTGCTATTTTTATATTTGCTAAAATGTCTAGAGTGTGCAGAGTTCATCTTTACAGGTACGTCTCATCTTTGACTTGTGTGAAGAGCATTAAAATATTCTTGCTCTTTACACAGTTCAGACTGAATAAACCGCAGGTTAATATACTACAGAGCACACAGAGCAGCAGGGGCTGAACGTGTTTGTTATTAAGTGATCTGCACTTTAAAACTGAACTGCAGTGTGTTACATGTTCTCACAGTGCTGGTGTGGGTTTTACATATGCCCCCATATTAAATACTACTAATTGGACTGTACAAGTTACCTGGACAGTAATGCATGAAATAACAATCAGCTTATTTCTGTTACCTAATTTAAGATAGGTTTAATTATGTTTAACAAGCAATGGGAGTGAATTTCAGCCATATAATTGTACAGTCTTCTAACCAGATGGACTTTTAGGCTTAATGACTTCGCTGTATTGTCTCTGGAGACAGATGTGGGGCTTGAGCTGCAGAAACCTGATGGTGAGTTTAAACACAAGGCAACCTGTATCTTGGAAACAAAACACGATGAAGTTGACAATATTAATAATTTAAAGTGGTATGAGGACAATTAGGTCGTGATGCGTCTGGTTTACTGATGCAGGCAAATGGGAGTAATGGGTTGAGACAAAGGTAAAGAAAAATGACAAGCACAGTGGGGAGTTGAGATACTCTAGGTAAAGCAATGTGTGTGTGTGTGTGTGCATGTGTGTGAAAGCGAATCTGTAGATGGATGTGTTTTCTTATTCGCATTAGCTCTCTCCATCTTCTCGTCTACCACGTAAAATGCAAGTCATTTGTTTATGCTAGTTCTGACTGATTGCCTCACTTATTCCAAATGACTGCTCTGAAAAATACATGCTTCTCTTCATGGCACCATTGACTGATCGTGTAAGCCATTCCCCCTCAGCCTCTGTCGAAAACAATCAAAGAGAGCCTGAATGAGTCAATATAAACATTGTATTTAGAACATTTCTTAAAATCCGGTTTTAATGCGGTACACAAGAAAAGCATCTTCAAAATCGTGTTTGATACACAGCCGTGAAATGTCGACGCAAAGACATTAAATCGAATATTTAACATTTCACACAACCCGTCTCCTAAAAGGATATACTGCGAGCAAAAATTGCATTTCTTTTTGCTTTTATTTACAACAAAGTAGATTTGAACACTGTGGCTGCAATTACTAACAGAATGGAACTATGGTAAAATTGCCAAGAAAATATTGCATGTTCAGCAATGAAGTCTTTTAATATTAGTCAGTGTTAAAGTAGAAACTTCTGAAAACTTTCTTCAGGACGCCGGTCCTCTGTTCATTTTTGTGTAAGAAAGTACAGATAAAGAAGTGTCTGATAAAGAAGTGAAAAACAGAATCCTAAACAGGCTGATAAGGTCAGATTAATCAATACAATATATTTAGCACACAAATACAATCAGAAAAATACACAACAAACAATTAATTTAAGATGGTAATAAATAAGATTTTAAGCATTTCAGTAATCTCTGGACGGGTTAAGGGCTTTCAGTGCTAAATCACTACTGATGAAATTCAAGACTTGGCCTAAATCAATGGTTCCCAAAGTGTAATTGTGATAGTATATGTTAAAAAGGAATAAATACTGTAACATAATAAAAATCTGGGGTGGTAAGGTGGCATTGTGGTTAACACGTCCATTGGGATTCCAGGTTTGAATCCCAATCTGGGTGGAATTCCCATAAAGACATATATAATGTGCTATACATCATACTTGATTTTTGTGTCTATTTATTTGGTTTGTTTGCACTTTTTGTATAATTTACAATGTTTAAAATAAATTTCAGGGAAGTAAAAACTATGCCCTTGTGTCGCAGAGTGAGGGAGTCAAGAAAAACTTTTTTTTGCAGGTAAAGATTGAAAACCACTGGCTTAATCCAAAATTAAAAAAGCCAGTCGGGATTATAGTCATGCACGAAATGTATTTAAATGAAACATATTTAATAAAGAAACAATTTAAATATCAAAAGTAAAGCAAGAACAGCAAATAAAAGAACAGAAGATTTAAAAAGCTGTGTAGTTACTTCGGGACAATGCCCATTTCAGGGCAGTAGATGATATAGACAGTGCTTCAAAGATTCTTTATATCTATAGAGAAACCTGACGTGACTGTGGGAGCGTCTTTGTGTTCTTGTATTTGGGAACCTCCAGTAAATTGGACTTCGTTAGTCTCAGACTCTTCAAAATCTTCTCTCACTTTTCTCCACATTTTGATTCCTGCCGTTTCTTGCGTTACTCCCCTGGTGACCAGCAGACACTGAATCCAAACTGTCAACAGAAAAAGTTATTGTTAAACGTGATAATGTCACTAATGCAACTATATATAAATTATAGTATGTATATATATATATATATATATATATATATATATATATATATATATATATATATATATATATATATATATTATACACACACACACACACACACACACACACACACACACACATATATATATATATATATATATATATATATATATTCATTCATTCATTCACTTATTCATTATCTCCCGCTTTATCTTCTATTAGGGTCGCGGTGGGGTTCCCCATGCCCATCCAGGGGAGAACGTCTCGGGCGCTGGGCAAATAGACCCAGGACAGTGCGCCAATCCATCGCTGGGCACATATATATATATATATATATATATATATATATATATATATATATATATATATATATATATATATATATATATATATATGTGTGTGTGTGTGTATATATATACATACATATACATATACACTGTATATATATATATATATATATATATATATATATGTATATATATATATATATATATATATATATATATATATATATATATATATATATATATATATATATATATATATATATATATATATATATATATATATATATATATATATATATATATATATATATATATATGAATCCATGTTTTTTGTATATATATATATAAAAACATGGATTCAAGGTGAATTTGCTGTTCTAAATTGCCCCTATGTCTGTGTGTGCCCAATGATGGTGCTGTGTGTATTTGCCAAATGCCCAAAACATTCACCAATGGATGGGCATGGGGAACTCCGACCCCTCCCCCCAATAAGCTGAGCAGAATCACATGAACAAGCTGAGAGACAGTATCAGTCAATAGACAATAAGTTATTAATTTATGCATTGATTATGGATCTGGAGGTATTTAATGTATTAACATTAAATACCTCCAGATCCATAATCAATCCATTAAAGCTTTCAAAACCATCACCACATTAAAGAACAAAATAACTTTTTAAAAGGTTTAAATTTTTTAATGTTTAAATCAAACAGAAAATAACTACACATACACATTCCTAAATTAATTAATTAATCAGATCATGACCTACCTGCTAAAGCGACTTGTAAGTTTATATTCATCGAGCAGATTGTTTAGTTTGTAGTAATCCAGAAACGTCCGTGCCACGTTTCGACCCAGCTTCATATCTTGCGTGTTGATGTTAGGGAGGTAAATCTCTTTCAAATGGATATCATTAATGTCACTTACATCTCAACATTGCCAGAACAACACCATGAACAACCACACAGCATGTACCATATAATTATCACATACTGTCATTTATGAGAAAAGCCATTTGAATTCAGATGGATTTACCATGCTCGGATATTGGCTTCATTCTTAAATGTTGCCAGTGACATGCAGTGGAGAAAATCTCTTTAGCGTTGACATTTAAAAGTGAAATCTCCTTAGGCTTAGTTCTTTGTACGTTGAAAGAACCCATAAATCTATCGCTTTGGCTCCCAGGCCCTGCCAATCTTACGATTCAGACTTCCTCCGAGCCTTTAAATCTCTGCTCTGACGTGTAACCATTAATTGAAATATAAATATATAAATAAAAGGCAAATATTCCCCCTTCCAAAAACTAACTGAAATGGCTGGACTGTACCCGGCAGAGCAATGCGGAGATTAAAGAGCCAGAACGGCTCAGCCAGCGTTCAGCTGCTAGCGAGTGTAAATCAGCCATGTTTTAGGCAGCCATGAGAGAAAAAAATGCAGTTATTCACAGCTAGGGCTTTATTTAAATTCATACAACTGCTCCGCAAGCCCTGCTCTATTCCGCCTCCACCACGAGCACATTACAGAACACATCTATTACCCAAAGCACTCCACCATAATGCTGGCAGGGGCCTTTTACAGTGCAGCTGCATGGATGCCAATCTACCACTGCTGAGAGGCAAGCAGAGAACCATTATGAGATAAAACAACAGAAAATCTCATTCCCTCCACCGTGGTCAGCGCCGTGACATCATGCAAAGGAGTCAAAGCTATCAACAATGTACAGACGTTGACAATAAAATAACACGTATTCTCCCATGCAGTACCTTATAGGATTAAAGTGCTGGATAGACCACTGACAGCTGCGTTGAGGGGTTACTGTCGTGAGGAATATTACTATTTATAAGGCAAAGTCCAAACTAAGCAGATGGTACACTTATCTGAAAGAAGACCGGGATGAAAAATTGAAGCCGACATTTAATGTTTCATCCGTGGATGTCTATTCATCGCTGATGCTTATATATGACATGCCAGACTGCTGAAGTTACATGATTGATACAAGACTTCAGAATGACAAATGCCGGCGAAAAGTGACTCAGTCGTTTTTCTTTTATTTTCCAATTTCTTCTTTTTACAACCAGAAGTAGCGGGTTGACATAAATTCAAGGTCTGTTTCGAAAATCCCATCAAGCAGAGCTATTGGTGCTGAAACGCTCAGCTCGTGGTTTCAGTACGAACAAGAGCTGCACCTAACAATTAACTTCGTTAACGTTAATTAATCCTTAGTATTTTTTTCTATCGACCAGTTTGTTGACTATAATTAATTACATTACATTTGGTCATTTAGCAGATGCATTTATCCAAAGCGGCTTACAAGGTGAGCACAGGGTTCATCACAACATCCCTGGAGCAATGAGGGTTAAGGGTCTTGCTCAAGGACCCACATTGGTAACTTCAGTGGACCTGGGATTTGAACCACCAACCTTCAGATTGATAACCTAACACCCTAACCACTAACCACCCTAACCACGCCTCAGACTATGAGTATGAGGTCCTCAAGTCATGTCGAGTCAAGAGGAATTTACTATCATTTTATTTGAGTATAAGAACACAGTGGAACGAAATTATGGTTCTCCAGGACCATGGAGCAACATACGACCAAGTGCAGACGTGCAACAAACTGCAACATTAAACTACAAATCTACAATAAATACAGCAGACATAAATCAAGTTAATGGCAGGACAGTAAGGTACCGCCATGGTACAGTTGGAACGTCAGTTGTTTGATTTCAGTGTGTTTCTTTTTCTGATTAATTTATGTAGTAAGCCGTCTATGAAGCCGGTATTTATAATGTGTATTAAACACTGTTAGAAAGCTTTATAAAATATTCATAATGCTTAATAACACTTGTCATAAGCCTCCATCAATGTAAATTAATGTCATCACAGTCATGAAGTGTTATGACAATATGACATAATGCATTATAATACTATAATATACAACTTCTATACACTTGGGATACTTATGAAGCTGGTATTCGTAATGCGTCATAAAACATTAATATTGCTTTATTAAGTATTTAAGTCTTTGTTAATGTACATAACACTTATAAAGTGTTATAAGGACATGCCACAAGGCTTTATAACACAAAGTGGCATAATGCATTATAAAAAATATATAATGTAACTGTTATTCCACTTATTGTAGCAATCAGTGTCATAAAGCTTCATAACGTTTGTGTTTAATGGATGCCCTTTTTAAAAAATTAGTTCATAAGTGCTCATAACGGCAATGAGCATTTTACAGACATGAGGTGAAGTGAGGTCATTCATTACAGCGATGATGCAAGCTGCTTTAAAAGTCATACATTATCTTCCGCTTTTATCCTATATTAAGGTTGGGGGGGGGTTCCCCATGCCCATCCAGGGGAGAACGTCTCGGGCGCTGGGCAGACACACCCAGGACAGGGCGCCAATCTGTCGCTGGGCACACACTCACTCACACAAACACACTCTATATGGAGAATTCAATCGTTTTGATCCATGTTTTTGGACTGTGGGAGGAAACCGGAGAACCTGGAAGAAACCCACGCGGACACGGGGAGAACATGGAAACTCCACCCAGATTGGGATTCGAACCAAGAATCACTAGTGCTAACCACTAAACCACCGTGCCGCCCCAATATTAGAACATAACTTATAAAATATTATAAATGCTCATTAGAGGCACTTGATGTAAAGTGAAATCCATCCCATCCATCCATCCATTATCTTCCACTTTATCCTCTATTAGGGTCGTGGGGGTTCCCCATGTCCATCCAGGGGAGAACGTCTCGGGTGCTGGGCAGATACACCCAGGACAGGGCGCCAATCTATCGCTGGGCACACACTCACTCACACAAACACATTCTATATGGGGCAATTTGGAGAACTCAATTGACTTGATCCATGTTTTTGGACTGTGGGAGGAAACCGGAGAACCCGGAGGAAACCCACACGGACACGGGGAGAACATGGAAACTCCACCCAGATTTGGATTCGAACCAAGTATCACTAGTGCTGAGAGGAGAACATGCTAATGACTAAGCGACCGTGCCAATATTAGAACATAACTTATAAAATATTATAAATCATTAGAGACACTTAATGTAAAGTGAAATCATTATGTATTAAGGAGGTCTAAACATTGTCAAGTGTTATAAAGCCGGATTTAATGATTAATTTATCAACAGTTAGATCATTAAGCGAATAAATCCAAACACACTTGGGCAGTTTTGAGTAGCTAAGACTATTTTGATGGATTTAAGAGCACTGCTGTTGTATTCATCTACTCATCTGCTCTTTAACGGATTAAAGCAGTGAGAGACAAGGTTGCTATCCCATTGCTCATCCTCTTGATTAGCACAGAGGCCATGGCATCTGTACACCACTTTGGCTCGGAAAAGGAGCGGTTTCCTGATCCGCCAGCTGCTTGCTGAAACCCAGACAGTCACCGCGGCGTGCGGAGTCATCCCGAGCTCCATCCGTCACCCAGTGGGCTGATGGGAACTCTCTCCATGACTCCAGTGCCTGCCTTCACACCCCATCTGGCCAGGAGTGCAACCTCTGCAGCAGTCCAAAAACAACACGAGCTATTTTTGGACGCTTGGAGAAAACAGGCCAAGGCGCACTTTGAAAACAAAGGCACAAGCAGGGTGATATTTTTGGTCCGAAGATTTGCTTTAGGGCCAGAAAATCTGGCACCGGCATGAAAACGCGGCGCCAAAGCCCTCCCCGAATCACCCTCATCCTTGGCATTTCTGCTGTGACCTCAGAAAGTTTGCGGGTTTCCTGTTGATTAACCGAAACTCGACTGAAGTGGATGTTTATGTGAATGCCTGCAGTAAGCCGGGACAGAAATAGTCCACAGAGCCTGCCAAGTGCAGATGGCCTCTCAGCTTCTGATGTCACGGCGCGCATATCCATACCAGGACGCCGGTGATGGACGACCCGATGAGAAAGACGAGAGGACTTCATCAGCATCGCACATGCAAGCGGGGCCCTCCTGAGTGCTCGTTGGCTGCTGGAAGCATGCCAGTGGCAATCGCGTTTGCTGGAATCGGGCATTCGGGCATTAAGTGGCAGGAAGTCACAAAGGTGGGAAAGGTTCCAAGGCACGATGTGAGAGGTGTTGCATAATCACAAGGTGAGGTTGGGCTTTCTGGAACAGGATTAAAAAATGCACCGCAGAGATAGACTTTGTGCGTCATCGAGGAGCCATGGGATTCACCTTTAGCCAACAGGCCAGAGAAGGGCAAAGATCTTGTTTCTCACTCAGGGGGAGAGATTTGATTGATGACAAAAGGTAGCACATGTTTTGGACAAAAGGATAAAGATCTGCATTGTAGGTCCGGTGCTCTATTCTTAGCAGTTATCGGGAGCGCAACACAAAGGCGGCCCAGTCTAGTCTTCTTTCATTTTCTCCTATATGGTCAGCTAAGTACCTTAGAGCCACTTCATTTGTTAAAAGACATCAATACAAATCAACAAGCTATAATGTGCTACAAATTAGCCCGTGTGCTTTCTAATGTTCCATTGTATGCTTCACCTCATCAATTCTCAGCACTAAATGAAAGGCAGGAGTGAGTATTATAGGTGTCCTCTTCGCCCGGGTCATTAATGCATGTGTTGTTCTTAAAACCGTGTACACACTCGTGCGCCATCGATTTGGCCTCTTTGTTGAAACTCAAGGACTTGCCTCCACCGGGACGGATGAGACAAGAGGGACACCGACTTGGCAAATGATTTGTTTACTAGGTTGTTAATCCGCACACGACCCACCGTCCAGACAGACAGCCAGCCAGACAATGATGCTCCAATGACAAGGAACAAGGCACCGTGGTCTTTAGCCGACCGTCGGCTAACAAGCAGACAAATTAAGACAATCAGCACCATCGATAAAGCAGAGTGACAGGCCTGTCACCAGGGTGTCACATACAACCAATTAACAATGCTAATTAAAACAACAAACATGAGGACACAATGGGATCCGGCGTCGTCCCCCTGCAGCTCCAACTCACAGCCTGATGTGCCTCTCTCCTGCAGGACAAATGAGGCAGATGCACTGCTCTTCGGCAGATGTGTGCATTTTTAGAACAATCATCAGCTTCTGTATTCCAGACTGTAATCATCGCTTTTAACCTACATGTTGACTAGAAGTCAGCCACCAAAGCATGAGCACACACATCTGTTTCAGCTTTTCTACATTCATACCTCGATGCAAACACCTCACAATCACACACACTATATATATATATATATATATAATTCATTCATTATCTTCCGCTTTATCCTATATTAGGGTCGCGGGGGGGGGGGGGGGGGTTTCCCCATGCCCATCCAGGGGAGAACGTTTTGGGCGCTGGGCAGATACACCCAGGACAGGGCGCCAATCTATCACTGGGCAAACACTCACACACACAGACACGCACACGAACACACTCTACATGGGGCAATTTGGAGAACTCAATTGACTTATCTTCTACCAGGGTCGGGGTGGGGTTCCCCATGCCCATCCAGAGGAGTACATTTTGGGTGCTGGGCAGATAGACCCAGGACAGGGCACCAATCTATCCCTCACTCACTCACTCACACACACTCTATATGGGGAAATTTGGAGAACTCAATTGACTTGATCCATGTTTTTGGACTGTGGGAGGAAACCGGAGAACCCGGAGGATACCCACGCGGACATGGGGAGAACATGGAAACTCCACCCAGATGGGGATTCGAACCGGGAATCCCTAGTGCTGAGAGGAGAACATGCTAATCACTAAGCCACCGTGCCACTATATATATATATATATATAT
>JAFMOC010000135.1:872500-902500 GCA_019802505.1 Corydoras sp. C115
ACCGCTGTAGCCTTCCCTCAGCACTAGAGGGCACCTAGGTTACACACACAGCCCTTTAAAGTCGAAAGTCTGTTTGTTGAGCTCCAGATTTCTTGATACAACACCTTTCACTCCGTAATTCAGCTACACAATGTCAATATGCCAAAAAAAAGGTTAATTTCAATGGCGTGGTAAATGATATAATCTTATAAATGGCTTCAAGTTGCGTGGGCATTGAAAGGTCATGAACAAAAGAGCAGGAATGCCATGATTTCCAGTGACTGCTCACAGTGTATATTTGACATCATTCAAATTAGCCTTTGTTCTTGAAAGCAGCGAGGGAAAGCACGGTTCTACACAAACACACAATATCTTACAATTAGCTCCTATCAGCGTGCGCCCGCGGGAAAGTAAGCCACGGAAGGGACGGCAGCATTTCCTAATGAATAACAAACCTTGTACGACTCGCTGCCACAACATGACAACAAAGCCTCGTTCCGTGATAATGACGCCAGGAATAATTAAGAAATCAATGCTCCTGCTGAGCGGCGCTTTCGCTAAACGGAGGGGCCGGAACAAAAACTTCAATGGTGACATTATCACCCCGGCCTTCATTAGGGAGCACTGGAGCCAAGCGTTATATCGCTTTGCACACAGATGATCATTTTATGAAGTAAGACAGGCCATTTTGTTTGGTCTATGATGTTTTTTACATATACTCTTGCTATCGGCGGCATGGTGGCTTAGTGGTTTGCATGTTCTCCTCTCAGTGCTAGGGATTCCCGGTTCGAATCCCAATCTGGGTGGAGTTTCCATGTTCTCCGTGTCTGTCCTCCGGGTTCTCTGGTTTCATCCCACAGTCCAAAAACATGGATCAAGGTCAAGTGAATTCTACAAATTGCCCCATATAGAGTGTGTCTGTGGGAGTGAGAGGGTGACCAGTGATAGATTGGCACCCTGTCACTCCTAGGTGTATCTACCCAGCGCCCGAAACGTTATGAAACGTTGGGAAACGTGGGAAACCCCCCCCCCCCCCAAAGTTTAGGGTCCTCTAGGTGGCATGTCATTGTTTGGGATGTTTGAATCCTGACAATGCCACAGCTGTAGATTAATTAGCCCTGTATTTTGGGGTGGGAAGGGTGGCATTCCTCTCTACCCTGCCGGCTATATTAGCACACTAACCTCCCCCCCCCCCCCCCCCAAAGGAAAACTGTGATAACTACGTCGAGCCCAAAGTTGTACCACCCCTAATTTATGTTGCGGCAACAACATTACCAGCAATTAAGGTGGTGCAAAAGTATAATGAAGCCTCTTCCTGCACATTGTGTCCGTTTGTCGGGGGAACAAACCTGTCCTGGGTGTATCTGCCCAGCACCCAAAACGTTCTCCCCTGGATGGGCATGGGGAACCCCCCCAAGACCCTAGTAGAGGATAAAGCTGAAGATAATGGATGGATGGATGGATGGATGGATACACTTGCTATCATTTTGCCATTGGATGACAAGTGCTATATACTTACTATATACTTATAATATTACATTACATTTACATTTGTCAGAACACAAGCTGAGATATGGCACCAAAGTCCATAGGGAAATAAGATAACTCCAAACTACCTCCCACCCCCGACATAAATGCCATAAAGCCAGAGTTCACTAGGCCATCATGCCCAATAACACCTGCATCTCTGCCAAACTATAAGCAGCTTATGTGTGTCTACAGAACCACAAAACTTTATTGGGACGTGGAAGAAAAGGACAACTATTTATATCTTCCTGCCAGAACGAGAAGGATGGAAAGCACTTCAGATAATTAACTGCTCTATAATCACAAAAAAACATTTATCCAAAATGAATCTAACCTCGAAAAATATAATAATGCCACCATAATTTTTACATTTACTTTTATAGATAACCAAACATCAGTAAACCTCTTTGCATCACAGGAAAGAGAAGCTTTTTACCAGTTTACAGATTTTTATAGATTTGTATTATTTATATATTTATATAAAATGCTGCCTTTGGGGGAAAACAACACATTTTTAAGATAAAACATTTAGCCCATTGGGGCTGTATAGAATTAAATGTGTGTAAATGTGAGGTGGGGGGGGGGGGGGGCTGATGGCTCTCTAAGGGTTAACCAAAAGGAGAGATGTTGTCAGCAGGATTTAGAAATCTCAATTAAGCTTTAAGCATGAACTCTGTTTCTAAAATATTACAAACACATTCAATGCAAAAGTTCTCCATGTTGTAAAATAAGTAAAGCACATAGTTTCAGAGGTTCTTAAAAGACCTAAAGGGTAATAGAAACAGATGAGAAGGCAAAAAATAACATAGCCTGAAGGATACAGCCGTCCTCTGTGTATGGGACGGGTGTGGTGCTGCCTGAAGCGAGGTAGCTGTAGAAGGAGACCTCTAACGTGTAGCAGTAGGACGTGTCATCCAGGAGACCTCCGAGGAAGCGCCGGCCCGTCCCTGCTTTCACGACATCCCGATTGAACGAGGTGCTGGACTACAAGCCAAACACATGAGGACATCATCATCATCGGAAATCATCACAATGTGCATATAATGTACAGTATAATAATAATAATAATAATAATAATAATAATAATGCTTATAATGAATAATAATAATAATAATGCATATAATGTATAGTAATACTACTCCTACTACTACTACTAATAATAATGCTTACAATGTATAATAATAATAATAATAATAATAATAATAATAATAATAATAATAATAATAATAATAATTTTAATAATAATAATACATATAATGTATAGTAATACTACAACTACTACTACTAATAATAATCCTTACAATGTATAATAATAATAATAATAATAATAATAATAATAATAATAATAATAATAATAATAATAATAATGTATAATGTATAATGTATAACAATAATAATAATAATAATAATAATAATAATAATAATAATAATAATAATAATTTATAATAAAGCAACGGGTCCTTGTGCAAGAAAAATACATGTCTGTGGTGATTTAAAAGAAATCCATCCTAGAATTCAAAATACTTATAATTCTGTCTGGGTAACCAAACTAGAAGATGATGTCCATCAGTGCGCCTTAATAATTAATGCTATTTTTCCATGATAGCAGTCCTTCAGTGGGCGTCATGCAGCATTTCCCAGCCAGCCAATTTCACTTGCATTCTTTGCTTAGTCAGCAGGTTTTTAAAGTTGCAGAAATTTCTTGAGCTTTTTTCGGCTCAGCTTAAATGCTCATAAGTGGTAATGCATGGACGGCAGAGGGCAGAGAGGGGGCAGAGACGGCACCCTGATTGAGCAAGCATTGCTTAGATAAATGTTTGTAATAAATGTTGGTTAAAGGAATTTAGGTAACACTTTTTTATGAATCCGGTGTTCATAATGCATTATAAAGCTTTATAAGGAATTCATAATGTTTTTTGACTCTTGTGATAAGCATTTGTTAACATACCACACTTATGAAGTGTTGTAAAGAATGTGCCATAAAGCTTTATAACACATAATAAGTGACATAATACGTTATAAAATGTATATTTTTACTGTTTACATCCATTTATTGTAGACACTGGTATTATAAAGTTTTATAAAGTTAAACTATATCCGCTCCTAAAAATGATTTAAAAAGTGCTTATAACTATAAGCACTTTTGCTATAAGGTTTATGAAGCCTTGGAAGCTCTCTTTACAGGCATCAGGTAAAGTGTTGTCTCTGTTTATTATCTATAAAGGAGATTATATTAATTTTAGTATATAATGACTAAGAAAGGATTATAAATGCTCTTTACAGATGAATATGTAAAGCAAAATAATTTTGTTTAAAGTAAGAATGTCTAAAAAAATAAAAAGATTACAAAGTTTATATCATAAGACAAGAGTTCTAAAGCATCATAATTTTAATTCACTTTGTGAATGTGTTTACAATGCATTATGATCACTGGATTCATAAAAAATGATATTTTTTTATATATATTTTATTATATATATATATATATATATATATATATATATATATATATATATATATATATATATATATATATATATCCATCCATCCATTATCTTACACTTCCGGTTCCTTATGCCCATTCAGGGGAGAACGTTTCGGGCGCTGAGCAGATACCCCCAGGACAGGACACCAATCTATCGCTGGGCACACTCACTCACATACAAACACACACACACACACACACACACACACACACACACACACACACACACACACACACACACACACACACACACACACACACAAACACTCTACCCAGATTGGGATTCGAACCAGGAATCCCTAGCGCTGAGAGGTGAACATGCTAACCACCAAGCATGTTATATATTATATATAAAATATATTATATTTTGTTGGCTCCATTCGTAGTTGCTTACTTTGATGGCTGATTGGTTTTGCGTGTGTTTTCAGGACATTCAAACAGAGTGTAAAGACCAGCAAGTCTATAAGTGTATCATTATTTAGAGGTTGCATAAGGGTACCACTACAGATCCTCACCCTCACTCTCACTGCAATGAGCCTTGGGCTCCGCCTCTCCTGTACTTGTTTGCCATGTGCACTGGAAGTGACTGATCTGTTGTCAGTCAGTGTGAAATGTAGCTGGTAACACAGACTTGACTCTCTCCAGAGGCGCAGTTCCATCAGCACGCTGTCTGAACTCATGTGGCCTGATCCAGATCCCGAATAAGCAGAAAGCCAAAGCTTTTTGTTTCACTTACACACCCTGACCCACTGGCAATAACAATACCACACAGCAGGCGTGACAACATTATTAGAACTATGGTGGAACAATAATAAAATTAACTGCAATCAATTCCATTTTGAGTTTAAATGCTTAAATTTGATATCATAGGCTTCGGTGACTACATCTCACATCATGAATAATAACTTATTCAAATCAGAGCACTGTTTTCATTATGTTTAAACCAGCTGGCTTGCTTGAAACTAATATATATGGTTGTGGGGATGGGGGAAATTGGAGAACTCAGAGAAAACCCACATGGACATGGGGACAACATGGAACATGGTTTGGGATTCAAACCTAGGGCTGAGAGGTAACCATGCTAACCACTATTCTCATCCATCCATCCATTATCTTCCACTGTATCCTCTACTAGGGCCACGGGCGTTCCTCATGACCATCCAGGGGGGAAAGTTTCGGGCGCTGGGCAGACACACCCTGTGCAGGACGCCAATCTATCACTGGGCACACACTCACTCACACAAACACACTCTATATGGGGCAATTTGGAAAATTCAATTGACTTGATCCATGTTTTTGGACTGTGGGAGGAAACCGGAGAATCCGGAGGAAACCCACGTGTACACGGGGAGAACATGGAAACTCCACCCAGATTGGGATTCGAACCGGGAATCCCTAGTGCAAGAGGCGAACGTGCTAACCACTAAGCCACCATGCCGCCCAACACTATACCCAATTATTCTTATTATTTCATCTCATCTCATTACCTTCCGCTTAATCCAATATCTGGCAGATACACCCCGGACTGTGCGCTGTGTACACACTCACTCACACAAACACAAACACACACACACACACACACACACACTACTCTATAGGAGCAATTTAGATAGGTGCAATTAAGTGCACATAATTGACCTTGAATCTAGATGTGCTAACAACTAAGCCATCATGCTGCATGCTATTATTATTATGATTATCATGATTATTATTTAGGGCTGCACAGTGGCTTAGTGGTTAGCACGTTCGCCTCTCAGCACTAGGGATTCCCAGTTCGAATCCCAATCTGGGTGGAGTTTTCATGTTCTCCCTGTGTCCGCGTGGGTTTCCTCCGGGTTCTCCGGTTTCCTCCCACAGTCCAAAAACATGGATCAAGATCAATTTAATGCTTTAAATTGCCTCATATAGAGTGTGTTTGTGTGTCTGTGTGGGTGAGTGAGTGCCCAGCGATAGATTGGCGTCCTGTCCTGGGTGTATCTGCCCAGCGCCCGAAACGTTCTCCCCTGGATGGACATGGGGAACCCCCCCGCGACCCTAATAGAGGATAAAGCAGAAGATAATGGATGGATGGATGATTATTGTTATTATTATTATTCTTTTTTTTATTATTGTTATTCCAAACCCCTTCAGAAGGCCCATTCAGGATTCTCCATTCAGGATGTCACTGGATGTGTGTAAACATGTCTTGCTTGTCAGTGATGACCATTTCTGATAAAAGTCGATTCTAAAGCACATACTGCATTTTCCTCGCATGCACACAGTGGAAACAGTCATTTTTCACCTCAGCATTTTCACCATATCAGCAGCTGCCTCACATCATAAATAACATGACAGGTGTGTGTGTGTGTGTGTGTGTGTGTGTATACGGTGGGACATAACATGTTGGGTACAGTGTGTATGTGTGTGTGTGTGTGTGTAAGGGCGTGTCTGTGTGTGTTTGTCTACGGCAAAGAGAAAAGTGAACCTGCTGAATGGCTGACTTAACAGTAAAGGTTATTGCTCTGGCTATATACTGCTGGCGCAGCTGTGAAATGTCACACTGTGTGAGCGCTGAAGGTCATTAAATCAGGTCAGACAAATTCAACCCTGACTAAAAGAAATAAACACTAAGCAAATGCTGCTGTTCAATCGGCTCAGAGGATAAACCTCACGAGAACATAACGGAAATACCTAAACAATTCCTTAACATATATTTAATGCAATTTATGATCTCATGACTAATACATTATGGACATAATGCACATCATCATCATCATCATCACCAAATACAGTTTAGATTTTTCACTTATTTTTATTTTTCTACTTGCATATTTTCCCAATATTTTACAGTTTGTATTTGAAAATGTAAATAATTTTTGGACTTTTTCCTTTTTACATCATGTACTAGGGTTGTGAGGGGGTTCCCATGCCCATGTAGGGGAGAACGTTTCGGGTGCAGATACACCCAGGACAATGATTTATAATTTAGATTTAGAATTTTTTTAGATTATTGCTGGGCACACTCCCTCACACACACACACACACACACACACACTAAATATGGGGCAATTTAGATAGAAGCAATTTAAGGCAGCCAATTTACCTTTAAATCCATGTTTTCCTGAGAACCTGGGAAAAAATCCCACATTGACATGGGGAGAATGTGAAACTCCACCCAGGTCGGGATTTTAACCTGCATCCCTAGTACTGAGTGGCAGACATGCTAACCATTAAACCCACATTCATTTGTTTCCCACATTCAGAATTTAACTTTTAAAATTCTTTTATTTATTTTATATCTCAGATTTTATGTTTCTTTGATATTTTCTTATTGATGTACATGTTAAACCTAAGTATCCTTTATCTAGTAATTTGCATCATTTTGCACCACAGACTTAAATGTGAAATTATTTGAGCATTGTACCTTAAGATTAAATATAAGATAGTAAAAGATAAAAAAATATAATAAAAAGATAAAAATAAAAAAAAATTAAATATATATATATATATATATATATATATATATATATATATATATATATATATATATATATATATATATATATATATAGTGACCTGTTATTATCCTTTTAGCCTTGTGTGAGCAGACTGTCATTTGAAGCATTTCACTGTGAGT
Organism: Corydoras sp. C115; assembly: GCA_019802505.1. NCBI lineage: Eukaryota > Metazoa > Chordata > Actinopteri > Siluriformes > Callichthyidae > Corydoras > Corydoras sp. C115. The sequence continues at coordinate 880,108 of JAFMOC010000135.1, forward strand.
GTACTGTGTATTACTGTGCATGTGACAGATTAAATTGGATTTAATATGACATGGGTGTAAACTGAGACCAAGTCTGGATCCATTTAAATGGTGTAGGTTTCTGCATAACCTCATCGAACCCACCGCTTGCGCACACACATAATAACACGGATTTCCTCATCAGTATGCAGATCCTAATGCGTCTAAAAGATCGTCCATGGAGAAAAAGCTAAAGACGTGTCCGCACTTTTATAGACAACTCATCAGCACTATTGAGCCCACTTACCAGGTCAGTGTGCAGAACTGAAAAGGTTAGAGGAAAAACAGTACATGCAGGACATCAGAAACCAAAAAGCTCATTTTTTGAACGGGGAAATCATTTTCTAAGAAGATTTAACGTCAAATGTCTCATAACGTCAATAACCCAAAGTCTTTATGATTTAGAATTTAGATTTAGAAACACATCACAATGTTTTTACAACCTGAACGTTTTTGTCATCGCAGTAGATGCACATTTTGTACTTTTTTGTCTGTTGATGAAGCCAAAGCCCCTGAAAGCTAATGTGATACAATCCTGAATAAAGATTCCAATAGAATTTAAGGTATTTAAATCTGATTGGATGAGCCGTTTGTCTGGCCGTGATGTTATTGACAATAACACAGACCTGTGAGGGCTTACAATACATTATTTTAAATCATGGACCATTCATAGAAATACAGAAAAATATAAACAATATATGTATAAGTAATATAATGTTGCAGCCGTTGTTTATAAATTGTGTTTTGGCCACTAGATGGCATAATTTAAGAAACCTGTTACTCAGCGATCAATGTTTACCTTAGAAACTGTACTAAATTACATCGCAGAAGATGCGATGTGTGTTATTGTGAATAAACCATGGGAACGAGGTGTAACTGCACTCCGATAAGCGACCACTCTCCCATGATTTATTCATATTAATGCATACCCTCATGCCTTATTGCTTAAATATGCATTGGAAGCCAGATCATGTGTATATGTATGACTCACAAGCGAGAAGTCGGGCGCATTGTGACACAGGAGATGTGGGAACACAGCCTGCCTCTGCACACGCTCTTCATCCTCAAACATGTTCCCGTACATGAAGCCATTCATCATGGTGGAGTGAGCATGGACATCGATGTAGAACTCCAGACTCACTTTCTGCAGAGCACAGAGACAGACAGAGAGACAGGGGGGAGCAGTTGTGAGACAGGTTGAGAAGACCTGTATGGGTTATTAAACTAGAAGTGGTTCATCATTAAGAGTCTTCGGTGGCCTTCACACATGTCAGCTAGCATTATTGAGATGGAGAATGCCTCCGGTCAATCACAGCACACAATATATTTACATTTTGTCATTTTATGGACACTTTAATCCAAAGCAACTTATAAGGGATAAGAACACATGTTGAGATAGTGAATAATTTCAACATTTAGCAGAGATTAATAATATTAATAGAGATTTAGCAGAAAGTGAGCCTTTAAAAGAGAGTGATTAGGAATGAAGGTGTAATTCCAGAAATGGTCTTATTGTCTAGTACCAAGGACTTGTACTGGATTTGGGCATCTACTTAAAACCAATGGAAAGAGACCAGTGTCTCATGGGCCTGTTGGTTGGTTGAATATCAGGTATCTCATTATCCATCCATTATCCGCTTTATCCTATATTAGGGTCGCGAGGGGGTTCCCCATGCCCATCCAAGGGAGAACGTTTTGGTCGCTGGGCAGATACACCCAGGACAGGGTGCCAATCTATCGCTGGGCACACACTCACTCACACAAACACACTCTATATGGGGCAATTTGGAGAACTCAATTGACTTGATCCATGTTTTGGACTGTGGGAGGAAACCCGAGAACCTGGAGGAAACCCACGCCACTAAGCCACCGTGCCACCCAATTTATCTCATTATCTTCTGCTTAATCCTATACTAGGGTCGTGAGGACGTTCCCCATCTCGGAAAGAACATTTTGGGTGCTGGACACCCGGGACAGGATGGCAATCCATTGCTGGGCACACACTCACTCACACACACATACACTATACATTATATAGATAGCAATTTAGATAGGGGCAATTCAGAGCAGCCAACTTAGACTGTGAGAAGAAACCAAAGAACCCAACAAAACTCCACCAGACTGGGATTCGAACCTGGATCCCCAGCCCTCAATGGTTAAAAACGTGCTACCCACTAAGCCACCATACCCCCCTCATTTTTAAAAATCATAGATTGAATACTAGGAACTGGATTTAAATAAATGGACTGCATCCTCCATATCTCTGTCTGTCTGCTGAGGTTCCACTGCGGAACGTGGATTCCGTGGTTATCGCTCTTCCGGTCCACCGCATACAGAACAAACACAGGACGGATTCCTTTATCAATGACAGCTGCATATTTTTTTCCCCTTTAAAAGAACATTATGTACCTTCGGTGTGTTGGCATCAACAGATTCATTAGCATCTTTTTTAAAAAGCGTCTTTTTGGACGGAAGCTAAAAACTGATGATGCGGTAAAACGGATGACTCCGGTTATTAAAGAAGCTCCCGCTATTCTGATGTTGAGCAGCTCAGAGTGATCGCTCACCATGTCATAAAGGAATGGCAAGCATTCTCCTGCTGCCCGTTTCATAAGCTGCCTTTAATAACCGCGCCATGGTTCAGAGATATTCATTTATGTTTCTTAGTCAGCGAGCCAACCTAATGCCCCAGTGCGTGCACCCAGGGCTGACGCCTCGGCGCCTATCGTAAACCCAATGATTAATCTGCTGTGCAGCGTGGGACAATAATAACTGTCAGCGGCTAGCGGGGACGGGAGAAAAAACAAAAAACTCCCCGAGCACATATACAATCGTCCCGGCGAGCGTGGAAGTAGTCGGCTGTCACTTGGAAGAGAATATTTACGGACTGTGAGACAGAGAGCGAACGAACGGAAGAGAGGAACCGGGAGAAAAAAGCGAGGACACAAAGTGTGTACACTTTTCTAAGTGCAGAAGAAAAGCCCCCCGAAAGAAGCGAACGACTGAGAGTGAGGCAGTGTGTATCAAAGGAACAGCTTTCATCCATAAAAAGAGCTCTGCTAGCAGCACGCAGCTGGAGCAAAAGGAGGAAACCCTTCAGATGCGCCTCCGCCGCCACCCACGCGCCGTTTCGCGCGCATATCGGCATACAGCCGAGCGACCGCGGCGCAGGAAGCCACTGCTGTGCACGCCGCTCATCAGCTCCAACATGGCCGCCACATCATTAAGCTTCCGCTCGGAGGAATGATGAGAAGGACACTGTGTGAGCTTTTTTTCCGGAGGCAGGCGATCACAGCGCCGAGTGGGATGTTTGAAGGGCTAATGTTTGATGAGCTGTCAGCTGCAGCGCTCCGTAAAGAGCACGTCCGTGTCATCAGAGACACGCTGGATTCGAGAATCGCTTTATTTCCCGGCCCTTTTTTCGCTTCCCTCTGTTGTGCACTTTTCTCTCCGACCTCTTTGCCCCCTCGCCGCACTCTCACTCTCTCCACCATACAGTAGAGTTATGCCAACTGTCCCTCGTCTCATTAGACAAAGCCCACCTTGACTCTTGGGGGTTTTCAGAATGTGGGAGAGAGAGTGTGAGAGAGAGAGAGAGAGACCGACAGACAAAAAGAAGAACAGAGAACGAACAAGTAGGTGAATTAAAGCAAAAAAAAAGAGAGAGAGAGAGAGAGAGGAAGGGGGAAAACTCAGACGGTGTGCACTTGGTGCTTGAAATTCCGCTCACAGCCAAAGCAATTTCCTAGCAAGCGCGGGGCTGTCAGGCCTCTGATGGCAGGCGGTGAAATATTGTGGCTGGGATAGGGGCGGCAGCCTGCATGCCAGCCTGATGGATGGAGCCCGCATGGAAGAGAGGGAAACAACAGAGAGAGAGAAAAAGCGAGAGAGCGAGAGAGAGAGAGAGAGAGAGAGAGAGCAGTAAGATAGGAAGCAAAAGAGACACAAAGCGAATGGCACATCCAGCCACCATTAGGGAAGCATCATCAGCTCCTTGAAGGGGTTCCCAGGGTCCAATAGAAGTGAAAGGCGTTCTAATTGCCTACTCACCCCTGTACAGCCAGCCAAAGCTGGGTTACAGGCACAGCTTTCTCGTAAACACACACACACACACACACACACACACACTTACAGGGTACATTGTCGCCACTTTACGTTTTCCTATTCATTTGATGAAGAAATTCTCCAATAGATTTTTATGAGCAATCTGGCTCCACAGTGGTGTAGAGATTTGCATGTTCTCCTCTCAGTGATTGGGATCCAGGTTTGAATCCCAATCTGGATGGAGTTCCCATGTTCTCCCTGTATCCGTGTGGGTTTCCTTCATGTTCTCCAGTTTCCTCCCACAGTCCAAAAACATGGATTCAATGTAAATTGGCTGCTCTAAATTTATATAGGGCATGTGTGTATGTGTGTGTGTGTCAGTATGAGTGAGGGTGTGTCCAGCATCCTGTCCTGAGTGTATCTGCCCAGCGCCTGGAACGTTCTCTCCTGGATGGGCATGGGGAACCCCCCTCACGACCCTATTCCCTAGTATAGGATTAAGCAGAATTTATCAGACATGAAGAGTCTTGGGCGGCACGGTGGCTTAGTGGTTAGCATGTTCTCCTCTCAGCGCTAGGGATTCGAATGGTTCGAATCCCAATCTGGGTGGAGTTTCCATATTCTCGTGTCCGTGTGGGTTTCATCTGGGTTCTCCGGTTTCCTCCCACAGTCCAAAAACATGGATGAAGGTCAATTGAATTCTCCAAATTGCCCCATATAGAGTGTGTTTGTGTGTGTCTGTGTGAGTGAGTGTGTGCCCAGTGATAGATTGGCGCCCTGTCCTGGGTGTATCTGCCCAGCGCCAGAAACGTTCTGCCCTGGATGGGCATGGGGAACCCCCCCGTGACCCTAGCAGGGGATAAAGCAGAAGATAATGGATGGATGGATGAATGGTCCTAATTTCAACATTGCATTTATATGCTGTATGCTATCTTGTGCGACTGAGCCTCCTCACGTCCTCCGTTCTGCCTGCCCTCCCACCCAGCATACAATTATTCATGCCGCTGCCACAGTAACACACACACACACACACACACACACACACACACACACACACACACGTTCCCAAATACAACTCAGATTCCAGGCTGTTTGATGTAGCTGGATGTTCATGGTACTAATTGACTGAATCAGTTAGCTCGGCTGCTTTGGTTCATTAACAAACCGAGATTGGGAATCTAACACCACTGCTTTATTATCTCTAGGCTGTTACCAACCTTTACAGTTTATATTGGAAAATATGCCTCCTGATATCTGGACTATATTGACACACATCAATAATATATGGACTTTAAAATCACTTACCAGCTCTCTCATATGTTAAATATATTGGCCACCACTGAACATAATGTTAAATATTCTGACCACTTTTGTACATAATGTCTGTGCAATAAGTAACATACCATATATATATATATTCATTCATTCATTATCTCCCGCTTTATCCTCTATTAGGGTCGTGGGGGGGGGGGGGGTTCCCCATGCCCATCCAGGGGAGAACGTCTCGGGCGCTGGGCAGATACACCCAGGACAGGGCGCCAATCCATCGCTGGGCACACACTCACTCACACATACACACTCTATATGGGGCAATTTGGAGAATTCAATTGACTTGATCCATGTTTTTAGACTGTGGGAGGAAACCGGAGAACCCGGAGGAAACCCACGCAGACATGGGGAGAACATGGAAACTCCACCCAGATTGGGATTCGAACCGGGAATCCCTAGCGCTGAGAGGCGAACGTGCTAAACCACTAAGCCACCGTGCCGCCCATATATATATATATATGAATGTTCATGGTCTGTACATGTTCACAGCTTGTATAGATCATATTTATATCTGCTCATAGTCTGTACATGCTCATAGCTGTATATTTCATATTTATAATCTGTTTATAGTCTGTACATTCATATTTGCATATTCTACTCAACAAATTATCACTTTGTAATGTATATATTTATATATCTGCTAAAGCACTTCTGGATGGATGCAAACTGCATTTCGTTGTTTATAATGAGCAATGACAATAAAGTTGAATTCTATTCTATTCTATTCTATTCTAAAATGGCAAAATCAGTTCTAGCATTTTCTCACTACATCCTCTCACTTTAAAGATAGTACAGTTAGTAGGTGAAAAAATAAATTTACACTTTGTTTTCTTAAAGATTTCTGACATTTTGCATGCCATATTTCGCTACCATGCTACTTGAGAGCTTACATACCTTTAATAAAAAGCCGAAAACCGATCAGCTGCATCATATCCAGCACTGCCTTTAGAACCTCTTAATTAGCTGAATTAAGTTCCTGACATTTACATTAGAAATAAGACCTGCAGGAAGTGTACAGTCTTGGAGAGAAGGTCGGCGACAGTTCCATTACAATATGGATGCTATGCCTGCCTCGGGAAATGCTTTCAGATTTGGCCTTGAAGTGAAATGTTCTTCCACACTGTGGAAAATGACATTTTAATTTTAGCCCCAAGTTATAAATATGCACATCAAATTCAGGTCGGGGAGGAGGAGGGGGGGGGTTTCCCCATGCCCATCCAGGGCAGATACACCCAGAACAGGGCACTAATCTCTCACTGGGCACGCTCATTCACACAGAGACACATACACTACATAGGCGCAACGTAGATATTTGCGATGTAGATGGAAACTGGAAAACCCAGAGGAAACCCATGCGGACACACAGAGAACATGGGAACTCCACCCAGATCAAGATTCGAACCTGGATCCTCATCCCTGAGAGTTGAATGTGCTAACCATTACACCACCATGCCGTCCGTAGACAAATATATTGGGTAAATTGGGGGGGGGGGGGGGTTCCTCATGCCCATCCAGGGCAGATACACCCAGAACAGGGCACCAATCTCTCACTTGGCACGCTCACTCACACAGAGACACATACACTACATAGGGGCAACTTAGATCGTTGTGATGTGGATGGAAACTGGAAAACCCAGAGGAAACCCATGCAGACACAGGGAGAACATGGGAACTCAAACTCAAACCTGGATCCTCATCGCTGAGAGTCGAATGTGTTAACCACTACTTCACCATGCCGTCCGTAGACAAATATATTACGGAAATGGGGGGGGGGGGGGGGGTTCCTCATGCCCATCCAGGGGAGAACATTTCGGATAACAGGGCACCAATCTATCGCTGGGCACGCTCACTCACACAGACCCATATACACTACATAGGGGCAACTTAGATAGTTGTGATGTGGAAGGAAACTGGAAAACCCAAAGGAACCCCATGCAGACACACAGAGAACATGGGAACTCCACCCAAATCAGGATTCAAACCTGGATCCTCATCGCTAAGAGTGTTAACCACTACACCACCATGCCGTCTGTAGGCAAATATATTGGGGAAAAGGCGCTGCCCTTTTGTTAATTATGGCAGGATATGGAATCGTTCTTAGATCATAGGCAGATCTTAGGGCAAGATACCTCAGTGGTTAGGGTGTTGGGCTATCAATCTGAAGGTTGGGGGTTCAAATCCCAGGTCCACTGAAGTTACCAATGTGGCTCCTTGAGCAAGACCCTTAACCCTCATTGCTCTACGGATGCTGTGATGAACCCTGTGCTCACCTTGGAAGTCGCTTTGGATAAAAGCGTCCAATAAATGACCAAATTAGATCATGGTTCCGTCACTCAGGCCTGTAAGAAACCCAAGTTCATTTCACTTCATCTCTTACCTCAGAATAACAGGAATCGAGGACAACAACAGAGACACACAGTCAACATTTCCCAGCTCCCAATGCCAACAAAACGCCTGCCAATCATTCCACCTTAATGTGCTGTCAGTCAAAGCAGGACAATGCGTGGCTGGTGTAACGGTGATGGATCGTTCAATTAGCATGTGTCCCTGACCTCTAAATTTGTTCATTTGAATTTGTAATTAGCCAATTAAATACAAACAAGACAGCATTACGTCCATCACATTCCCGCCGAAGTTGAGCGCAGGGTGGAATTTCGACCCCAAACTCTGAATTGTGGTGGAGGGAAGCGAAGGTCAAAGCAACTTAAGAAGATGAGCACTTAGCTCATTCAAAACGATGCGCCTGGGCCTTAAAGAGCCATAAACAAAACGCTTCTCTGTAATGAGAAAACAATGGTGCTGATTTAAGCAGAAATAGGAGCTGATGCGTTCAGCTACATAGCACTTAGCATCATTACCAATAACAAAGCAATGCAATATATTCCGCTGCTGTAAATTAGACTTGGTGGTTCTGCGTTCTTCGATAAGGTAAATGTGGGTCGGAGAAAAAGCTGATGTAGACGCTAAATGTAGTAAAGGAACGGACTTAAAATAAACTTTAATATTACAGCATTGCAGAGCTAGCTAAGTGCGTAAGTACTGTTCTATGACATTTGGGCTCAGCAATACCAAATAAGCACTCAGTTAGGCTCGTTAATACCACATTACTTGGCTTGTGAGATATGTTAAATGTGAGAGATCCATTTTGCCCACAGTGCTGACACACAGAGGAATTTGTCCTCCACATTTAACCCAGCTGTACACAAACTGGTGAAGTGAGAACATGGGCCCGGAGCGGTGGACAGCCTTATATGGTGCATATGGCGCCCGGGAAACTTTTTGATTGAGTTAGGTGCCTTGCCCAAGGAGGGCGGCACGGTGGCTTAGGGGTTAGCACGTTCGCCTCTCAGCGCTAGGGATTCCAGGTTCGAATCCCCATCTGGGTGGAGTTCCATGTTCAACCCTAGTAGAAGATAAAGCAGAAGATAATGGATGGTTGGATTCTGGGGCGGCACGTTGGCTTAGTGGTTAGCACGTTCTCCTCTCAGCGCTAGGGATTCCCGGTTCGAATCCCAATCTAGCCAGTTTCCTTCCACAGTCCAAAAACATGGATCAAGTCAATTGGGTTCTCCAAATTGCCCCATATAGAGTGTGTTTGTGTGAGTGAGTGTGTGCCCAGTGATAGATTGGCCTGGGTGTATCTGCCCAGCGCCTGAGACGTTTTCCCCTGAATGGGCATGGGGAACCCCCCCGCGATGGCCTTGCCCAAGGGCACCCTCGGCCATGGCACTTGGTGGGACCGGAAATCAAACTGGGAGCCTTGAGGTCACAAGGCTGGTTTCTTAACCACAAGCCTACGACTACATAATGTTCAACACTTGGGGTTGGGGCAATAAGACTTAACAAGCGTGTATAAAATGCAGGAAATGTGTTTAAAAGGTTTGTGTGTGTGTGAGGAGCATGCCCGCAGTCACGCAGGTGTGTATTTGTTCTCAATCACCCTCGTTTGCAACCTATTTAGCCCTTTTTTGAGTTAGGTGCCTTGCCCAAGGAGGGCGGCACGGTGGCTTAGTGGTTAGCACGTTCGCCTCTCAGCGCTAGAGATTCCAGGTTCGAATCCCCATCTGGGTGGAGTTTCCATGTTCTCCCCGTGTCCATATGGGTTTCCTTTGGGTTCTCCGGTTTCCTCCCACAGTCCAAAAACATGGATCAAGTCAATTGAATTCTTTGAGTGTGTTTGTGTGTGTGAGTGTGTGCCCGGCGATAGATTGGTGTCCTGTCCTGGGTCTATCTGCCCAGCGCCCGTATGCCTTTATAAAATGCAGGAAATGTCTTTAAAAGGTTTGTGTGTGTGTGTGGAGCATGCCCGCAGTCACGCAGGTGTGTATTTGTTCTCAATCACCCTCGTTTGCAACCTAATGGATGAAGCTATTTAGCCCTTTTTAACACAGAGGTGACTCGTAATCAAGCTGAACGGGCACTTTGACAGCGCAGATCCACCATGTTGTGCAGTTAGTGCATCATAAGTAGCTGCATCTGTTTGTTGCTAATGAGTCGCAAAAAGTGGGCATTGAAACCGAACAGAAATGCCGTTCTACTACGTCCATCTTCTGGAACCGAGTAGATCAGACTGAGAAAAAACTGGGGTTTCCAGTACTCCGACTTCTCCTCCATATAGACAGATGGACAGACAGACAGACAGACAGACAGACAGAAAGTGAGAAAAACCGAGCTGGGTTCCTTCCTTTTGGGAGCACTTTAGAAGGAAGTGCCAGATAATGCTGACACAAACTGGAGGTGAGCAATGACGGGCACAAATTGCTCGTAAATCTCGAAGATGGGTAAGTAATGGGTGTCTGACACTAGAGGACATCAGAAGACATGTGACCACACACACACACACACACACACACACACACACACACACACACACACACCCTGTTTCTCCTTATCACCCTCATCCCAGCACACCAAAAAGGCAAGACAAAACCGTGAAGAGGTGGAAGCTGTAAAAATGAAAGTTCACAAGAAAGGCGATATGATGAAGCAATATTCATCCGGCCGTCCTGACAGGGTCTAATACATTTGCTTCTGATGGAAAACGAATTCGCCAATATTAAAAAGGTCAGAAATGAACCATGGCCATGCCACCTCTTTTGTCATCTTTAACAAATTATCCAAAATGGCGTTGTCAGATTGGTGGGGAGATGTTTTCTATGATGAATGTTCCCAGTAATCAGCCAATCAAAAGGAATCCTCTGGTCTCCTTGATAAATGGGCTGGAAAAGCATCACTTCGCACTGGAGATGGGCCCATTTGTTTCTTTATTGTTGCTCCTTAAAGAAAAAAAAGGTAAATAATGGCTGGGTGCAACTGATTATAGTAACCTGCATGACTGCGTTTGGAGACGGAGCACTGGCTTAGTGATTAGCACATTCACCTGCCAGCGCTGGGGAGCCAGGTTTGAATCTATGGAGTTTGCATGTTCCTCCGACAGTACAAAAACATGAATTCAAGGTGAATTGGACGCTCTAAACTGGCCCTATGTAGTGTGTGTGAGTGTTTGCCCAGTGATAGATTGGCGTCCTGTCCTGGGTGTATCTGCCCAGCACACGAAACGTTCTCCCCTGGATGTGCATGGGACCCCCCCCCCATGCCCCTAGTATAAAATGAGATTAATTCTAATTCTTCATTACCTGAGTAAAAACAGTATCATTCAGGACAAAGAGCATCCATCCATCCATCCATCATCTTCCACTTTATCCTCTACTAGGGTCGCGGGGGGTTCCCCATGCTCATCCAGGGGAACGTTTTGTGCGCTGGGCAAATACACCCATGACAGGGTGCCAATCTATCGCTGGGCACACTCACTCACACAGACACAATATGGGGCAATTTGGAGCATTTGGACCTTGATCCATGTTTTTGGACTGTGGGAGGAAATCGGAGAACCCGGAGGAAACCCATGCAGACACGGGGAGAACATGGAAACTCCACCCAGATTGGGATTCGAACCGGGAATCCCTAGTGCTGAGAGGAGAACATGCTAACCACTAAAACACTGTGAACATAGAACATGAAGAACATAAAAGTATGTGCGTAACTAAACAAGTGTGTGTGTGTGTGTGTGTGTGTGTGTGTGGTTGTGGTGGTGGGGGGGGGGGGGTGTGCTGGGTATGAGGGACATGGACAGCCTGTTCTGCTATGAAGAATTCCATCGATCAGCGTGTCAGCGCTAGGGGAAAAGGTTAAGGTGCGTTGCATGGCCCTGTTCGGCTCACCAACACTCCTGCTCTTATCAGGATGTGAAAGAGCAGCAAAGGGCAGGCCATTCCCAGGACGACCGCTGACCTTCTCTCATCACACACCTCGCTCACTCTCGAGCCATAATTAACACCAAGCCAGAACAGATGGCTCTGCGCCCCAACAAAGAATGTGCAAACGTGGAGGGAGAAGAAGCTGGAGCAATGGCAGATGCACCTGAGAGAGGCTTGAAATCACCTCAGCAGACACCTACCCAAAGATGCTGAATCACTAATTCCCTGGAGTTAGTTTTATAAAAGTAGAGCATGAGAAATGCAGGGATGCTGAGCTAAGCTTCTGGATGCAACATTGTATAGGTAAGAGCTTTTCAAACTTCAGACAGGCTACATTAAAAAGAAACACACTAGGCAGGATATAAACTTTAAATATAAAAGCCGACTCCCAAAGCCAAATGATTCCCACAGTTTGAAAAGAAAGCCTAAAGCAGTTTCACAAGACCAAGTGAATTCACAAAACCAGGGAATTATACATTTAAACTGTGTTAATGCATGTACCTTGTAATTAATGGCCATTTTATTGTGTTCACTATGCGTAAGCGGTGGCTGCTTGGCAATCTGAGGTAACGGCCTCCTATCTAAAGCTCCTAGCTAAAGAAGAATGTCTATTTTTAAATAATTATCATTAGATATGACAAAGCGGGAGAGAGGCACGGTGGCTTAGTGGTTAGCATGTTCTCCTCTCAGCACTAGGGATTCCCGGTTCGAATCCCCATCTGGGTGAAGTTTCCATGTTCTCCTCGTGTCCACGTGGTTTTCCTCCGGGTTCTCCGGTTTCCTCCCACAGTCCAAAAACATGGATCAAGTCAATTGAGTTCTCCAAATTGCCCCATATAGAGTGTGATTGTGTGCGTGTGAGTGTGTGCCCAGCGATAGATTGGCGCCCTGCCCTGGGTTTATCTGCCCAGTGCCCGAAACGTTCTCCCCTGGGTGGGCATGGGGAACCCCCCCCCCCACGAACCTAATATAGGATAAAGCGGAAGATAATTAATGAATGAATGAAAAAGCGGCACGGTGGCTTAGTGGTTAGCATGTTCTCCTCTCAGCACTAGGGATTCCCGGTTTGAATCCCAATCTGGGTGGAGTTTCCATGTTCTCCCTGTGTCCGTATGGGTTTCCTCTGGGTTCTCCGGTTTCCTCCCACAGTCCAAAACCATGTATCACATGTACCCCTCCCCGCGACCATAGTACAGGATAAAGTGGAAGATAATTAATTAATGGATGGATGGATATGACAAAACAAAATACACTTACATGGTAGTATTACGTGTTAATAAATAAAATGTCATATGGTGGCGTAGTTCTAAGCGCATCTGCCTCTCAGCACCGGGGCTCCAGGTTTGAATCTGGGATTTTCATGCCCCCCCCACCTGTATGCGTTTTTTCTGGGTTCTCCGGGTTCTTCCCACAGTCCAAAGACATGGATTTCATTTGAATTGTCTGCTCTAAATGTCTCCATTCATTCTATTTTGCTGAAACTTCCTACATGGTCATGTGGAGTGGGGGCATTGTGCCACTCCTGCCCTAACTTGCCCTTATATAGTGATGAATGTGTGTGTCTGTGTTGTTTTTCTATGTTTCCAGCGACAGATTGGTGCCCAGTGTCCACCTGCCACCCGAGTGGTGCCTTGATGGGCATCATCACTCCCTCCCCCCCTCCCCACCACGATCCTAGTAAAGAATTAAGTGGAGGATACTGAGATGAGAAATAAAGTAACAGTAGAATAAGGTTGACCTGACGTTGCTTTCTGATTGGTTCTTTCCTCAATGGTACATAGATTCCAGAGTCTCAGACATACCCACATGTTGCAGCCAACTGGTGTTGGGTTCTATTTCAGTTCAGTGTAATTGGACAATTCTCAGTGCTGTCCAGTTTGCTTCAGTTTGTTCGTCCTTCACCCCTGTCCGTGTCTTAGTTGCTTCTTTTTTTTATAAACTCTTTCCTGTCCTGTCATGGTGTTTATTTCTTCTGGATCCTGTTTATTTTCTGTATCGTACTTTTCTGAATTAAAAATACCAAAAATTAAATATGGAAGGCCTGGATTTCAAAATGAAACTGAGACATTAAACAATATTCTGAAACAATGCCTGTAATGTAAAGAGAGCTGAAAGGATGTGACTGTGAATGTTGATGTACGTGTTAAGCTTTATAGTCTCTTACTGGATCTTGGTTCATTTGGACGATCAGTTGTTTGACAGCATGGAGAGTAGGATGAGCCCATGGAGATGGGTCTTGCCAGTGGCGGTTCAGGTCGAAACCCATCAGAGAGCATCTATAACATGCAGATAAATCAAAAAGGCAAATAAGAAAAACAGTTTAAGACTTTGAACATTGTTCATTATTAAATGCAACAGAATCTGTAGAACCGAGCCACCACATCAGCAGCAGCACCAACACCACCAGCATCAGCATCAACACCAGCTTCAACACCAGCATCAGCATTGACAACAGCATCAGCATCAGCACCAGCATCAGCATCACCAACAGCATCGACACCAGCATCAGCATCACCACCAGCATAAACACCAGCCTCACCACCAGCATCAGCACCAGCATTAACACCAGCATTAACACCAGCATCAACAGCAGCAATCAGCACCAGCATCAGCATCACCACCAGCATTGACAACAGCATCAGCATCACCACCAGCATAAACACCAGCCTCACCATCAGCATCAGCACCAGCATTAACACCAGCACCAACATCAACACCAGCATCAGCATTAACACCAGCATCAGCATCAGCACCAGCATTAACACCAGCATCAGCACCAGCATCACCACCAGCATTGACAACAGCATCAGCATCACCACCAGCATAAACACCAGCCTCACCACCAGCATCAGCATTAACACCAGCATCAACACCAGCCTCACCACCAGCGTCAGCATCAGCATTAACACCAGCATCAACACCAGCCTCACCACCAGCGTCAGCATCAGCATCAACACCAGCATCAGCACCAGCATTGACAACAGCATCAGCATCACCACCAGCATAAACACCAGCATCAGCATTAACACCAGCATCAGCAGTAACCCAGCATCAGCATCACCACCAGCATAAACACCAGCATTAGCATTAACACCAGCATCAGCAGTAACACCAACAGCATCCAAACCAGCATTAACACCAGCATTAACACCAGCATCAGCATTAACACCAGCATTAACACCAGCCTCACCACCAGCATCAGCACCAGCATCAGCATCAGCACCTCAGCATCAACACCAGTATCAACACCAGTATCAGCATTAACACCAGCCTCACCACCAGTATCAGCATTAACACCAGCATCAGCACCAGCATTAACACCACCCTCACCACCAGCATTAACACCAGCATCACCATCATCATCAACTCCAGTGATTATTATCAAAATAAACGTATAAATGTATAAGTGTAACAATAATAAAATTGATTGATTCACTCATTAATTGATGATACTTTATTAATCCCGCATTTGGGAAATTAAAAATTCTGAAAACAAACACAAAGATTTCTGGCAGCTGATTTGCAGATTACATGTTGCACCTTTAATCTTAACGGTGTTCCAAAACAAAAAACCCAGATTGCACAAAAATGTCATTTTGCATTGCGACTCCACAGAAACGCTTTACTACACGTCCGCTAATTGCATTTAGCATTACACAAGCGCCGCCGCCTGACTTAATCATCCGCGTGATTGGCTGAATCATTTTTGCAGCTTGCTTCAGTGACAGTTTTCTCCACGGATATAATTTTATTTCAGAGTTGACTTTTTTTATTTGCGTGTGAGAGAAGAAAAGGTTTATGCACAGAGTATAATGTCTTCTTCTGAGCTCTGTAATCCATGACAATCCTCTGTATGAATGAGAATCAGTACAGAGAACGCTCTTTAGTTTTTACTAGATTTATTTTCACATCTCATCTTTTTGTTAAATGATTATATGATGATTATAAAAAGGTTTATAAAACAGTTTGAACAATGGATTAACACCAAAACAGGCAGTGGAGCATGTCAGTATTACTGAACTCGAGCTCTCAGGTGTCTACCTTAGTGGTTAAGGTGTTGGGCCTTCAATCTAAAGGTTGTGAGTTCAATTCCCAGGTCTACTGAATTTACCAAGGTGGGTTCTGTATGAACAGCCCATCCATCCATCCATCCATTATCTTCCGCTTTATCCTGTACTAGGGTCGTGGGGGGGGGTGGGGGGGTTCCCCATACCCATCCAGGGGAGAACATTTCGGGCGCTGGGCAGATACACCCAGGACAGGACGCCAATCCATCGTCCGGGCACGCACTCACTCACACAAACACAATTTGGGGCAATTTGGAGAATTGACCTTGATCCATGTTTTTGGACTGTGGGAGGAAACCGAAGAACCCGAAGGAAACCTGTGGACACGGGGAGAACATGGAAACTCCACCCAGATTGGGACTCAAACCGGGAATCCCCAGTGCTGAGAGGAGAACATGCTAACCACTAAGCCACTGTGCCACCCCCCTTACACAATAAATAGGGGCAATTGAGAAATCCTTTCTGCTGCACTTATTTTCCATGTTTTGAGTTCTATGTCCTGTAAAGATTGACTTTGTAGTTCTACAATTCAGACTATAGTCCATCTGTGTGTCCCCTTTACTCTGTAACTCACTCACACAAACACAATTTGGGGCAATTTGGAGAATTCAATTGACCTTGATCCATGTTTTTGGACTGCGGGAGGAAACCGGAGAATCCGGAGGAAACCCACGTGGACACTGGGAGAACATGGAAACTCCATGCAGATTCAAACCGCAGAGAGGAGAACATGCTAACCACTAAGCCACCATGCCGTCCTGTATGGACAGCCCATATGATGTAAATCTCATCATCTTCTGCTTAATCCTATACTGGGGATCACTCACTCAGGCACATGTATGAGGGCAATTTAGAACAGTCAATTTACCTTTAATGTTTTTAGACTGTGGGAGGAAACCGGAGCAACCTGAAGAGAACCCAGACAAACACAGGGAGAACATGTTAACTCCCAAATCAGAGGCAGATGTGCTAACCACTAAGCTACCCTGCTGCCATACTTGTGACTTTGGATACAAACATCTGCTAAAATAACCAAATGTTAACTATTGAACAACCAATTATCAGGTAGCCAGACAACGCACACTTCAGCACTTCTGTGTCATGGCAGGGGATGTTGTCGGCGCGAGGACACGGTGGTCATCCGCTACTCTGGAAGAAGCAGACAGATGGAAGGGACAGACGGATGGACCCCTATGGCCCAGCATAGACTTTTGTGGATGACTTTAAGCTGAGGTAGTCGATCCATGACTTTGAGCGGCTAACGGTGTCACTGCCCCTGTGTGCGAAACATTACTAATCCCCAGTCAGCACGGATTGATCCTGTGTCCCTCTCTGCATCTAATCTCCCCATGTGCTCCCATTTACACACTCCAGATGCAGCAGCAGTGCTGATTAAGCAAAGCTGTGATTGACTGCGTGTATAAATATACAGTGCCTACAGTAAATCGACAGAACTCTTTCAAATAGACTCTTTTTCCTCACAGACAACAAAATCCATCAACAAATATTTGTATGCCTTAAATATTTGGACATTTAACAAATAAATGTAAAGCCACCGCATGCAAGATTTTGCAGAGCCAACTTTTATTATAGCCACCAGTCTGTTTGCAGATGTCTTTTACACCTTTGCATAGTGTGTGTGGGGAATATTTGCCCAACCTCAGATTTTCAGAATTGTATTATACTAATATTGAGTCACATTTAGGCTTTAACTTCCCTCTACTAATATTTAAAACAGTGATTTTTTCTAAAGGCGGCACGGTGGCTTAGTGGTTAGCATGTTCTCCTCTCAGCGCTAGGGATTCCCGGTTCGAATCCCCATCTGGGTGGAGTTTCCATGTTCTCCCCGTGTCCGCGTGGGTTTCTTCCGGGTTCTCCGGTTTCCTCCCACAGTCCAAAAACATGGATCAAGTCAACTGAGTTCTCCAAATTGCCCCATAAAGAGTGTGTCTGTGTGAGTAAGTGTGTGCCCAGTGATAGATTGCCCCCCTGTCCTGGGTGTATCTGCCCAGCGCCTGAAACGTTCTCCCCTGGATGGGCATGGGGAACCCCCCCGCGACCCTAATATAGGATAAAGCGGATAATGAATGAATCAATTAATTTTTTCTAAAGGAAATATGGAAAGGGGGCGGCACGGTGGCTTAGTGGTTAGCACGTTCGCCTCTCGGCGCTAGGGATTCCCGGTTCGAATCCCCATCTGGGTGGAGTTTCCATGTTCTCCCCGTGTCCGTGTGGGTTTCCTCTGGGTTCTCCGGTTTCCTCCCACAGTCCAAAAACATGGATCAAGTCAATTGACTTCTCCAAATTGCCCCATATAGAGTGTGTCTGTGTGAGTGAGTGTGTATCCAGCGATAGATTGGCACCCTGTCCTGGGTGTGTCTGCCCAGTGCACGTTCTCCCCTGGATGGGCATGGGGAACCCCCCCGCGACCCTAATAGAGGATAAAGCGGGAGATAATGAATGAATGAAAAATATGTAAAGGGCAAAAAACTACACACAAAACTGTCAACGGTTTTACTTTTATTATTACTATATAAAAGGTATATCTAGGTATATACTATGATGTACGTATTTAAATTGCTTCTTGGATGAACTAATTTAAAAGTAGAACTTGAGACCGTTTCGCTTGATCCAGACCTCAGTCTGTGGCTGCTGTTCTAATTCTTCATGATGTGCCATGCATTTTTAACAGGAGACAGATTTGGACTGCAGGCAGGTCAGTCAAGCACACACACTCTGTGTACACGCCGCCGTGCTGATGTATCATATGCAGAATAAGGTATGGCACTGTCCTGATGAAACAACCATGACCTTTTAAAAAAAAAGTGCTTTTTCTTTTAAAGGCAACATATGTTTCTTTAAAATCACAATAAAGTCTTCTACAGCAATGTACCTTCAATTATAATCAAACATATGACATATTCATACATATAACTAATTACAATCCTGATAATATTATTATGGGCGGCACGGTGGCTTAGTGGTTAGCACGTTCGCCTCTCAGCACTAGGGATTCCCGGTTCGAATCCCCATCTGGGTGGAGTTTCCATGTTCTCCCCGTGTCTGCGTGGGTTTCCTCCGGGTTCTCCGGTTTCCTCCCACAGTCCAAAAACATGGATCAAATCAATTGAATTCTCAAAATTGCCCCATATAGAGTGTGTCTGTGTGTGTGAGTGTGTGCCCAGCGATGGATTGGCGCCCTGTCCTGGGTGTATCTGCCCAGCGCCCGAGATGTTCTCCCCTGGATGGGCATGGGGAACCCCACTGCGACCCTAATAGAGGATAAAGAGGAGATAATGAATGAATGAATGAATATTATTATTATTATTATTCATTCATTCATTAATTCATTATCTCCCGCTTTATCCTCTATTAGGGTCGCGGTGGGGTTCCCCATGCCCATCCAGGGGAGAACATCTCAGGCGCTGGGCAGATAGACCCAGGACAGGGCGCCAATCCATCGCTGGGCACACACTCACTCACACAGACACACTCTATATGGGGCAATTTTTGAGAATTCAATTGACTTGATCCATGTTTTTAGACTGTGGGAGGAAACCGGAGAACCCGGAGGAAACCCACGCGGACACGGGGAGGACATGGAAACTCCACCCAGATGGGGATTCGAACCGGGAATCCCTAGCGCTGAGAGGCGAACGTGCTAACCACTAAGCCACTGTGCCGCCTATTATTATTATTATTATTATTATTATTAATATTATTATTAATATTATTATCATTACTGTTACTACTTAATTCGCATTTACATTGCCTTTCATTGTCACTACAAAGTCATAGTATTTAAAAATTTTTTACTGTAAATTCCACTACATCACACTGCATTTCACTTTCTTGTTTTATGTTTAAATATCATAAATGTCTGTAACCGTGGGAAAGTGAGGAACATAATTTCGATTACTTTGTATGTATAGAACATGTGAAGGAATTGACAATAAAGCCTGCTTTGATGGTCACTTCTGTTCTTGGCATAAAGAACTCGACACCCTTTTCTATCCCCTAAAAACAAGCGAGGACATGGACATTCAGTTTGTGGAGTGTTATGCAGCGGTGGGATACCACATGACAGATTTTACATTTACATTTACATTTAGTCATTTAGCAGACGCTTTTATCCAAAGCGACTTACGAATGAGAACACCACAAGTCAGAAGCCATGGAGAAAACCAACTATACTATATAAATTCATCAAACCTGATTGTTATTCGATGCTGCAGCCCCTCCCCCCCCCCCCCCCCCTTTTTTTTTTTTTTTTTTTTTTTAAATATTTCAGAGCCCATGTGGTTATATTTACCACAGTAAACTGATGTTTCTTGTGCAGTGTCATTTAAAAACTCCATTTTTGAAAATCCAGGAAATGCCATCACAAACCCGGGATGAAAAAAAGGCCTAAATCTTACAATTCTGAATAATAAAAAAAAATCACCTTTTTGGCATTTTTGACAATGTTTTTTATGAAATTTGGCATAAATTGCTGAGCCTTTGATAAATACTTTTATACTTAATCACAACATTGGTCAACTGTTACCAATATTTTGGACAATTAAAACATTTCCAAAATATTCTGTCAATAATAATAATAATAATAATACATATAATAGGCGGCACGGTGGCTTAGTGGTTAGCATGTTGTCCTCTCAGCACTAGGGATTCCCGGCTCGAATCCCAATCTGTGTGGAGTTTCCATGTTCTCCCCGGGTTTCCTCCGGGGTTCTCCGGTTTCCTCCCACAGTCCAAAAACATGGATCAAGTCAATTGAGTTCTCCAAATTGCCCCATATAGTGTGTGTATGTGTGCGTGTCTGTGTGAGTGTGTGCCCAGCGATAGATAGGCACCCTGTCCTGGGTGTATCTGCCCAGTGTCCGAGATGTTCTCCCCTGGATGGGCATGGGGAACCCCCCCCGCGACCCTAATATATATAGGACAAAGTGGAAGATAATGAATGAATGAATGAATACATATAATAATATACATACTTAATAATACATAAAAACACTATGTTCTCTTATCCCACATTTTTACTGGTTTACAGGCATTCCATTCCCTCCTCATCTTAACGTCTTCGAGCTTTACAATTACAAGGGTTAAAATAATAATAAGATATCCATCCATCCATTATCTTCTGCTTTATCCTATATTAGGGTCACGGTGGGGTTCACAGGACGTCAATCCATCACTGGACACACACTCACTCATACAGACACACTCTATATGGGACAATTTGGAGAATTCAATTGACTTAATCCATGTTTTTGGACTGTGGGAGGAAACTGGAGAACCCGGAGGAAACCCACGCGGACACGGGGAGAATATGGAAACTCCACCCAGATTGGGAGTGGAACCGGGAATCCCTAGCGCTGAGAGGCGAACATGCTAACCACTAAGCCACCGTGCTTCCCAATAACATATAATATTAAATATAATAACATTATTATTATTATTATTATTATTATTATTATTTAACGAATACAACTTATGTTCTCTTATCCCACATTTTTAATGGTTTGTAGGCATTCCATTCATTCCCCCCTCATCTTAATGTCTTTGAGTTTTATAATTACAAAGGTTAAAATATCTCTGGAAAGCTTTTTGGTTTGTACTGTTGTCAGTTTTAATATTCACAAAAAATTGCAACTGTTTGGGAAATGAGGTTGCAGCAACTATGTGTAGCGCCATACTCTATACAGTTTTTAATAGGGCTCGGGATAGTACTTAGAGTCTTAGATAAAGCCTCTGAAATCATTGTGTTCTCCTTATTTGTGCCTTTGCACACCTTCATCTGGGAGACCTACTATAAGGCATTTTTTTAACCGTAGTAAATTCATATTCTTATATAACTTACTTAGAGGGCGGCACGTGGCTTAGTGGTTAGCACGTTCTCCTCTCAGCGCTAGGGATTCCCGGTTCCAAACCCAATCTGGGTGGAGATTCCATGTTCTCCCCGTGTCCGCGTGGGTTTCCTCCGGGTTCTCCAGTTTCCTCCCACCATCCAAAAACATGGATCAAGATCAATTGAATTCTCCAAATTGCCCCATATAGAGTGTGTTTGTCTGTGTGTCTGCCCAGCGATAGATTGGCGCCATGTCTTGGGTGTATCTGCCCAGAGCCCGAAACGTTCTCCCCTGGATGGGCATGGGGAACCCCCCCGCGACCCTAATAGAGGATAAAGCAGAAAATAATGAATGAATGAATATACCTTACTTACATAGTACCTCACTAATAATATTCAAGGTGTGTTACAAATATCTTCTCATCACTTTAATGGGTAGATCTTAAAAGGTAAGATTTATTTTCGATGTAATGTGACAAAAGGTAAAAATTCTGACGGGTTACTGATCTTTTTGTATCAGCACCAGAGGAAAGAGATTAAATGGTGGGGATTTACCTGTCGTCCTGCCAACACCATTATTTCCCTTATGTACTCACACTCATTTACACCTCTGCCAACCTATTTGACCCCCCCCTCCCCTTAACATCTTTGAGGAGCTGAGTGATTTCTCATTAAACATCTGCAGTGCAGACTCGTTGACACAAGATGGAAGCCTCTGATGCCCTTTCTCCATCTCTACGCAGAAACACAGTGGGAGATTGGTATTCACCACGACCGCTGTCATTAAGTAAAAGGCAATTACAGAACGACGAGTAAAAAGATATCTGCAC
>JAFMOC010000135.1:907500-930000 GCA_019802505.1 Corydoras sp. C115
CATGGATCAAGTCAATTGGATTCTCCAAATTGCCCCATATAGAGTGTGTATGTGTTCGTGCCATGGATTGGCACCCTGTCCTGGGTTTATCTGCCCAGCGCCCAAAACGTTCAACCCTGGATGGGCATGGGGAACCCCACCGCGACCCTACTAGTATAAAGCAGGAGATAATGGATGGATGGAAGTCAATCTGGTTATTGATGGAAGTTCTTGATTAATTTGTGCACTATGGGACTGCCGGTGGTTGCCTCAAATTTTCTTTGGGGATGGATAGATGTGTTTATGTATTCCCACATACACCTTGGTGCACCTATACTCTCATATCTAGCGTTTTTGTAATGTTAAGTAAAATCCAATCAATAAAATGATTGGCAACAATGATATTAAAACATATAAGGTCTGTCCACATGAGTGATTGATTGGTTAAAGGATATTGTTGAAATAGGTTTTAGGAGTTACACAAACAGCTACGTTTGTGTGTTTGACCTGAAGGACGAGGTCTCACCCTGACAGATGAAGGAGGCCGGTGATTCTCCAGGGTGAACGCGTGCTGTGAGGAAAACCACACGTTTCTCCCGATCTGGGTTCAGGTTGCCTGCAACACACACACGAGAAAAATGTTTTGCATCAGCAGTATTAATGTTGTCCTGTCACATGCCATACATCATTCCACGGTGACAGGTAATGTGCACATGCTGTAGTGATCCATCCATCGCTCCATTATCTTCAGCTTAATCCTTTATTGGGGTCGTGGGGAGGGGAAGGAGGTTCTCCATGCCCATGCAGGGGAGAATCCATCACGGGGAACACATTCACACACATACACACTATCCATCCATCCATCCATTATCTTCTGCTTTATCCTCTACTAGGGTCGTGCGGGGGGGGGGGGGGGGGGGGGGGTTCCCCATGCCCATCCAGGGGAGAACGTTTCAGGCGCTGGGCAGATACACCCAGGACAGGGCGCCAATCTATTGCTGGGTACACACTCACTCACACACATTCTATATGGGGCAATTTGGAGAATTTAAATGAACTTGATCCATGTTTTTGAAACCCACATGGACACGGGGAGAACGTGGAAACACAGTTTGGGATTCGAACCGGGAATCCCTAGTGCTGAGAGGAGAACATACTAACCACTAAGCCACTGTGTCACCACACACACACTATATAGAGGCAAATTAGTGCAGCCAATTCACCTTGATTTTTGGACCTTGCTTTTGGACTTTGGGAGGAAACCGGAGAACCCGGAGGCAACCCACGTGGACACGGGGAGATTGGGATTCGACCCCAGGTTGGGATTTGAACCACTAGGAGACAAACATGCCAACCACCACGTCATCATGTCGTCATTGCATAATCCTAACATAATCCTGACTAATTACATTTACATGTAAGATTTTAAAGGCGGGCGTCACGGCGGCTTAGTGGTTAGCATGTTCTCCTCTCAGCGCTAGGGATTCCCGGTTCGAATCCCCATCTGGGTGAAGTTTCCATGTTCTTCCCGTGTCCGCGTGGGTTTCCTCCGGGTTCTCCGGTTTCCTCCCACAGTCCAAAAACATGGATCAAGTCATTTGAGTTTTCCAAATTGCCCCATATAGAGTGTGTTTGTGTCTATGTGTGTCCACTGATAGATTGGCGCCCTGTCCTGGGTGTATCTGCCCAGCGCCCGAGACGTTCTCCCATGGATGGGCATGGGGAACCCCCCGCGACCCTAATATAGGTAAAGATAATGAATGGATGGATGGATTTTAAAGGCTTTTTATAGGCTCTCATATTTTTAATAATGGATCTGTTATCTGTAAATTTTCAGATTTTCCTCTTTAACGTATAATATTCTATATTTATCTAATATTTAAAAAAAAACTGCTTCTCGAAACTGTATTGCCAAGTGGTTTACACAAGTACAAGTCATAAACACGATCAAAATGCAGGCACACACTGAGCACACTGATCCGATGTTCGAGTTCGGCGATGGTGCAAATGAAATTAGAGGAGACCCCTGCCCTCTGGATGTGCAGGAGTCTCACAGAGCCCTGTTCTGATATTCCATTCCTGTTGTGAGCCTCCCCTCTGTCAGCACGCCTGTTTTATAAATCGATTTCAAACATGAAATGAAACAGGTGCTTCTGCAAGATGGACTAGTGGTCCATCTGCTGCAGAACGCGTTTCAGACTGATAATGTGGAAGGGAGTAAATGCTGGATAAAGAGCTGGTTCAAAATGCTAATGTGATCAAACCGCAGAGACTGCTGCTCTTCGGCTTCGTGGCCACACCCCCGGGATTTCATCCCACACTCACTGAGGGGAAGCCCAAAGCCCGGGGAGAAAAAGCATTCTTATAATGAACAATGTGTTAAAAAACATAATGCACACACGTTCTCACTTTGGAACACACAAAATGTGCAGAGAAAAGCCTTTTCATATCCGCAACTCCAACTATTTGCTTGCTGTAGAGTTTGCAGGAATACATTTAGAAACAAAAAAATATCTGGAATGAAAAGCAAAGCTCTAAAGACGCACTGCCACGAAGACGTCGGGGTATCTGTAGAATGTGCAGGAGGAAAACATGAGCCGGGCAGATACCTCCAGCACAAAGCACCAATCCATCACTGAGCACATGCTTACATTTAGTAACCATTTAGATTGGGGCAATTTAGGGCATTTAATTTACCTTGAATCCATGTTTTTGGATTGGGGGGATGTTTGTGCGCTTGGCATAAACACCCAGGACAGGGCACCAATACATCATTGGGCACAAACACTTACTTAGACAAACACGCACACTATATGGGGCAATTTAGAGCAGCTAATTCACCTTGAATCCATGTTTTTGGATTGGGGAGTTGTGTGCTGGGCAGATAAATCGCTGGGCACACACTCACACAAACACACTATATGGGGCAATTTGGAGGATTCAATTGAACTTGATCCATGGTTTTGGACTGTGGGAGGAAACCGGAGAACACGGAGGAAACCCATGAGGACATGGGGAGACCACGGAAACTCCACCCAGATTGGGATTCGAACAACATTAACAAAGTAACACATGAGGATCCATCCATCCATCCATTATCTTCCACTTTATCCTCTACTAGGGTCGTGGGGGGGGGGGGGGGTTCCCAATGCCCATCCAGGGGAGAACGTTTCGGGTGCTGGGCAGATAGACCCAGGACAGGGTGCCAATCCATCGCTGGGCACACACTCACTCACACAGACATACTCTATATGGGGCAATTTGGAGAATTCAACTGACTTTGCGCCATGATTTTAGACAGTGGGAGGAAACCGGAGAACCTGGAGGAAACCCACGCGGACACGGGGAGAACATGGAAACTCCACCCAGATGGGGATTCGAACTGGGAATCCATTGCGCTGAGAGGAGAACATGCTAACCACTAATATGGTTAGCTATATGGGGCAATTTGGAGAATTCAACTGACTTTGCGCCATGATTTTAGACAGTGGGAGGAAACCGGAGAACCTGAAGGAAACCCACGCGGACACGGGGAGAACATGGAAACTCCACCCAGATGGGGATTCGAACTGGGAATCCATTGCGCTGAGAGGAGAACATGCTAACCACTAATATGGTTAGCTATATAGGGCAATTTGGAGAATTCAACTGACTTTGCGCCATGATTTTAGACAGTGGGAGGAAACCGGAGAACCTGGAGGAAACCCACGCGGACACGGGGAGAACATGGAAACTCCACCCAGATGGGGATTCGACCCGGGAATCCATAGCGCTGAGAGGAGAACATGCTAACCACTAAGCCACCCAATCGTATTCCATTTATCATAATAAATCACGCGATAATTAGCAATTTATTTGGCTTAAAAGCAAACACCCAGGGGAAAGCTTTTTTTTTTTATCACTTAGTCAATAAGACAGTGTTTTTTGGCCAAACCCCATTCTCCATGTCTCCAAACAACCCCAGTGATTATGCAGCTCATTGCTATGTACAGAGGCCTAATATCCTATTGATCTGAACCTAGTGCGAGTGCTGGAGAAGTAAACCCTATTTAGCACCAAACCCGCCCCGCCGTAGCTTGGCGGTGTGCAGAAAAACACAGGAGCGGGGCGTTGACACCAGAGCCGTAAATATAAACCATAATTCAGTTTTTAAAAGAAAATAAAAGCACAACTCTCTTCCCCCTCTCGCGCTGCCCTTCACAGAGATGAATGGCTTTGCCATTCAGGAGTCTCTATGGAGAGCCCCGGCCCATTTGCTATGAACGCAAGAGCTTGCGTTTTCGCCCGAGTCCCGC
The DNA here is from genome assembly GCA_019802505.1 of Corydoras sp. C115. Taxonomy (NCBI): domain Eukaryota; kingdom Metazoa; phylum Chordata; class Actinopteri; order Siluriformes; family Callichthyidae; genus Corydoras; species Corydoras sp. C115. The sequence continues at coordinate 911,775 of JAFMOC010000135.1, forward strand.
CGCTCACTTGCCTGTGAAATTCCATCAGTTTTAAATTACACCTTGGCCCCCGTCCAGCGGGACAAGCCGGTGGATGTAAAACAATAAAATGATAGCTGTGAAGGAGCTGAAGGCATACACGTCGCATTTAAAACCGTGATGGAGCGAGTCCTGCAACGGTGCGAGAGCGTGTGAGTGTGAGAGAGAACGGTGTTGTAAAACTAACAGTCTGCAAACGTTTACTATGAGCTCACTCATGCCTTCTCAGAGCTCGTCATCCAAAACTGGAAGACCTCCTGTGTGTGGTACCACAGGGTTGAGTATTTGGAACGTCTCATTTTCTCATTGGATAAAGACGAGTGAGAATGTGTCTCCCAACTGCATGATTTACAGAGGCCCTGGAATCACAAGGTTGAACTAGCAGCGTGTGACCTGCAGGTGGTGCTGGGTATCAGCAGCAGGGGGCTCTAGCAGCACACACATCTCATGGCTTTCTGCTTGTGGCTGGTCAAGGAGAAGAAAAAGCTCTTATAAAAGAAGACAAATGTGCGTCGGACACCAGCTGAGCCCTTTTTCCCCGGGTTTTGCTGCTTCGCTGGTTTTATTACACTCTGTTGTGCTTCAGCATTACACCCAAAATGTGATGCCTTAATGTATGGATTCCAAATCGAGAAGGAAAAAAATATTAAGGCATTTTTTAAAATAATAATTGCAGTTTAGTGTGCGGCATGGTGGCTTAGTGGTTGGCACGTTCTCCTCTCAGCACTAGGGATTCCAGGTTCGAATCCCCATCTGGGTGGAGTTTCCATGTTCTCTCCGTGTCCGTGTGGGTTTCCTCCGGGTTCTCCGGTTTCCTCCCACAGTCCAAAAACATGGGTCGAGTCAATTGAGTTCTCCAAATTGCCCCATATAGAGTGTGTCTGTGTGAGTGAGTGTGTGTCCAGTGATAGATTGGTGTCCTGTCCAGGGTGTATCTGCCCAGCGCCCGAAACGTTCTCCCCTGGATGGGCATGGGGATCCCCCCGTGACCCTAATAGAGGATAAAGTGGGAGATAATGAATGAATGAATGAATAATTGCAGTTTACTGGGCGGCACGGTGGCTTAGTGATTTGCATGTTCGCCTCTCAGCACTAGGGATTCCAGGTTCGAATCCCATTGTGGGTGGAGTTTCCATGTTCTCTCCGTGTCCGTGTGGGTTTCCTCCGGGTTCTCCGGTTTCCTCCCACAGTCCAAAAACATAGATCAAGTCAATTGAGTTCTCCAAATTGCCCCATATAGAGTGTGTCTGTGGGAGTGAGAGGATGTCCAGTGATAGATTGGCACCCTGTCATTCCTGGGTGTATCTGCCCAGCGCCCGAAACGTTGGGAAACGTTGGGAAACGTTGGGAAACCCCCCCCCCAAAGTTTAGGGTCCTCTAAGTGGCATGCCATTAATTCATTGTTTGGGATGTTTGAATCTTGACAATGCCACAGCTGTAGATTAATTAGCCCTGTATTTTGGGGTGGGAAGGTTGGCATTCCTTTCTACCCTGTCGGCTATATTAGCACACTAACCCCCCCCCAACAGGAAAACTGTGATAATTACGTGGAGCCTAGCGTTGTACCACCCCTAATTTATGTTGCGGCAACAACATCACCAGCAATTAAGGTGGTGCAAAAGTATAATGAAGCCTCTTCCTGTACATTGTGTCTGTTTGTCAGGAGAACAAGAAGCTAGTGTTGTATGTGTGGTGGCAGTTGCCCCGCCCCACCAACTGTAGGCAAAATAGATCCCTTTAATCTTATCTTATAAACCGCCAGCCAAATGATAACTGTTCTGATGGTCCTGACCAATAGAGGCAGACGCTGGGCAAATATATCCAGGACTATCGCTGGGTACACACTCACTCATAAACTCAGACACACACACACACACACACACACACACACACACACACACACACACAAACACTATAAAGGGACAATTAGAAATAGCTTGAAGCTATAGAACAGGTGAGTGTCCAAGAGAGACATTAATGACAATAATAAAGAGACCACCTGCACCTGGAGGTAAGAAATAAAAATTCTTTACAAGATGCAATGATAAGATGCCATGCATGCAAAGAAAGAGAGAACAGAGAACCAACAGGGAACAAAAAACAAGAACACAGATGGACCACAGTCTGTGATTGTAAAACTACAAATTCCATCTATATGATAAGTGGAGGCGGCACGGTGACTTAGTGGTTAGCATGTTCTCCTCTCAGCACTAGGGATTCCCGGTTCGAATCCCCATCTGGGTGGAGTTTTCATGTTCTCCCCGTGTCCGCGTGGGTTTCCTCCTGGTGCTCCAGTTTCCTCCCACAGTCCAAAAACATGGATCAATTCAATTGAATTCTCCAAATTGCCCCATATAGAGTGTGTTTGTGTGAGTAAGTGTGTGCCCAGCGATGGATTGGTGTCCTGTCCTGGGTGTATCTGCCCAGCGCCCGAAACGTTCTCCCCTGGATGGGCATGGGGACCCCCCCCCCCCACGACCCTAGTAGAGGATAACAATATCCACAAGACCTCATCCATCGTGGGATAAACTCTGGGTGGAGTTTCCATGTTCTCCCCGTGTCCATGTGGGTTTCCTCCGGGTTCTACGGTTTCCTCCCACAGTCCAAAAACATGAAACAAGTCAATTGAGTTCTCCAAATTGCCCCATATAGAGTGTGTTTGTGTGAGTGAGTGTGCCCAGCGATAGATTGGCGCCCTGTCCAGGGTGTATCTGCCCAGCGCCCGAAACGTTCTCCCCTGGATGGGCATGGGGAACCCCGCCCCCGCGACCCTATTAGAGGATAAAGCGGAAGATAATGGATGGATGGAAGATAAGTGGTGGGTCCAAACTTTTGGCATGTACTGTATATATGAGAAGTCTTCTATACAGTGTTCTCGTATAGACCCTGTATAATCTTCACGATTCAGATCCCTGTTTGAATTGACAAAGGCGGATGTGATTGAATTTGATGAATTACGCTCGACAGCGAACATTAATCGGCTCGACTTGCTCATTAAAATAAGCTGGCAGTTTAGCCAAGCTAATCAAACTTTTGAATGCTGCCCTTAATGGGAAAGGTGCTGTTTCTTCTGAAATCGGTGGCTTCAGAATCCAGCTCGCTCTCAGATGCCAGCTACCTGTGTTACATCAGAGACCTTTTCATGTCTTATCAGCCTAAATTAAAAGTGGCACCACGGCCACTAAAGGAAAGCTGAGCTGCACAATCTGGGTAACCTTCAGAATCCATTAGATTTTCCCTGTTTGTCAAAGGCTTCTCCCCTTTTGATGCAATTTACATATTTATCAGCGCCGATCGTAATATGACATCTTGAATTTTTTATTTCTCAGAGGCGGGAGGTAATGTGGTGACTGAATCACTCTCAGGTGAGAAATGTGCTGAGCTCGCCGTCTTCGCCAAGGGTGTGGGCATAAATCTTCTTTTCTCTTACCCCTTCCTTCTCCATCTCTGCCTGTCCACCCCTTCACATCTCCCTCCTGGACTTAATTTCTGTACTAATGGAAACAGGAAGCCTTTTATCTCCGCAGTCGTAGCTGGGCTGTTGACGCCTCTTATGATGTGCCACCGTGTGAGGATATCTGCAGGATGATCTGCCAGCAGGGGGTTCCGGCCCTATCACTCCTTTAGCACCTATAAAGAGTAGGATATATGTGGCGCTGGCAGGTAAAGAGTCCCTGTGGTAAAATAGAACCATGACTGCTGGTTAATGGTCTAACTGGGAGTAGATGTTGTCTACATACCAGACGACTCCACATTGGAAGCAATTTAAAACATGATCCTCTCTTATCTTCACCTCCCTTTGGTTGGGTTTTGTAATTCAGAATTTTAGTTCTATTATACAGAACACATCAAAAGTTTGGACACGCCCCCTTCTTGCTCCATTATCCATTTCCTCCACTTATCATATAGATGGACTTTGTAGTTTTACAATTACAGACTGTAGTCCATCTGTGTTCTTGTGTTTGTTTGTTGGTTCTCTGTTCTCTGTTGGTCAGGAGCATTACAGAACAGGGATCAATTGGGTGGTGGATTGTTTATGGTCAGTTCTGCAGTGACACTGATGTGATGAGGGGGGTTTTAGTGCAGCAGTGTTGCTGTAGTTTTATTTAAACACCTCAGTGACACTGCTGGGATAGGAATAATGCCCCAACCAAATAATCCCTGCTCTGTGGTTCTATGATTGGGGCCCTGACCATTAGAGAACAGAGTAAAGTGTAAAGTAAATATATATATATATATATATATATATATATATATATATATATATATATATATATATATATATATTGGTGTCCTGTCCTGGGTGTATCTGCCCAGCGCCCGAAACGTTCTCCCCTGGATGGGCATGGGGAACCCCACCGCGACCTTAGGATAAAGCGGGAGATAATGAATGAATGAATGAATATACACACACACACACTGTATGTATGTATGTACAGTATGTGTATATATATATATATATATATATATATATATATATATATATATATATATATATATATATATATATATATATATATATAATACATTTTACAATAGCACATTGTAATAAAACAGCTTTACTTAAGCCTTTGAACCCCAAAGAGCAAGCCAAAGTGACAGTGGCAAGATAAAACTTGTTTTTTGTATGTATGGTATGTGGTAACATTAAAGAAAGAAGCTATGGAATCAATACAGGGTTAAAAGTAACTAAATAACACTTAGTTTAGTAACAGAGCTACACACCGCTCGTACACATCTACACTGATTGTTTGTGTAACAGGTTCCGTCTATGCTGATACCTGGATGTTTTTAAATATATATTATTATTATGAAAAGAAGAGTAGATTAAATAAAGAAGGCAAGATTGCCCTCATGCTGCACCTCATGAGGCAACAGAGAAAAGGTTTCTGATTATAGGTGGAAATGGAAAGTTAATACCGGCTGTGTTAAACCACTGATTCTGCTGAAACCGCTGTGCAAGATTTCACGAGCCGGGGCAAATGAAAGCTTTGATAGTCCCACAGTGGAGCTGAGTGAGACGTGTGAAGCCAGGAGAGTGTATGGATCCAGTGGCAGGCTGTATAGCCGATCTAAGCAGAACTGATCCACTAATCATCAATCTTTCTGTTTGTATAGATTCAGCCACAGTAATCTGCATCCACTCAACATTTCAGGTTCTAAATCATTCATTCATTCATTATCTCCCGCTTTATCCTCTATTAGGGTCGCGGTGGGGTTCCCCATGCCCATCCAGGGGAGAACGTCTTGGGCGCTGGGCAGATAGACCCAGGACAGGGCGCCAATCCATCGCTGGGTACACACTCACTCACACAGACACACTCTATATGGGGCAATTTTGAGAACTCAATTAACTTGATCCATGTTTTTGGACTGTGGGAGGAAACCGGAGAACCCGGAGGAAACCCACGCGGACACGGAGAGAACATGGAAACTCCACCCAGATGGGGATTCGAACCGGGAATCCCTAGCGCTGAGAGGCGAACGTGCTAACCACTAAGCCACCGTGCCGCCTGGTTCTAAATCAGGCCAGAAAAATGTTTTTGTACAACATAAAGTGGAACAACAAACCTAAAGTATACATTTTATAAGTGAAAGCAAGTTTAATGCATTGTTTAATTCTTTACTTCACAAATTATCTTGCTGAGGTTTACAGCGAGAGACTACATTACAGAGAGGACACTGATCCATCCCAAGAAGGTTAATCTAATCTAATCTCATTATCTTCTGCTTAATCCTCTACTGGGTGACATGCTGGATTTGGGGTTAGCATGTTTGCCTCTCAGAGCTGGGGCTCCAGGTTCGAATCCCGATCTGGGTGAAGTTTCCATGTTCCATGTGTGTGTCCAGTGATGGATTGGCACCCATCCTGGGTGTATCTTCCCAATGCCCAACTAATCCAATGCTGGGCACACACTTGCAAAGACACACAATTTAGAAGGGGCAATTCAGAGCACCCAATTCACCTTGAATCCATGTTTTTGGATTCTGGGAGGAAACTGGAGAAGCCGAGGAAAATCCTACGGACACAAAGAGAACATGGAAACTCCACCCAGATTAGGATTCAAACCTGGATTACAGGTGGTAAACACTACGCCACCATGCTGCCCTTAAAGGTAATAAAATAAATGGTAAATAATTCAATTTCATATTTGTTGTAATCTTTGGACATTACTCTGATTGTAGTTCTAGGATGGCACATGGTTAATCCCAATCTGGGTGGAGTTTCCATGTTCTCCCCGTGTCTGCGTGGGTTTCCTCCGGGTTCTCCGGTTTCCTCCCACAGTCCAAAAACATGGATCAAGTCAATTGAGTTCTCCAAATTGCCCCATATAGAGTGTGTATGAGTGAGTGAGTGTGTGCCCAGCGATGGATTGGCACCCTGTCCTGGGTGTATCTGCCCAGCGCCTGAGACGTTCTCCTCTGGATGGACATGGGGAACCCCACCGCGACCCTAATAGAGAATAAAGTGGAAGATAATGAATGAATGAGTCCAAAAATATGGATCAAGGTCAATTGAATTCTCCAAATTGCCCCATATAGTGTGTGTGTGTGTGTGTGTGTGTGTGTGTTTGTGTGAGTGAGTGTGTGAACAGTGATAGATTGGCGCACTGTCCTGGGTGTATCTGCCCAGCGCCTGAAACGTTCTCCCCTAGATGGGCATGGGCATGGGCATGGGCATGGGGAACCCCCCCCCCCCCCCCGTGACCCTAATATAGGATAAAGCAGAAGATAATGAATGAATGAGTCCAAAAATATGGATCAAGGTCAACTGAATTCTCCAAATTGCCCCATATAGAGTGTGCTTGTGTTTGTGTGAGTGAGTGTGTGCCCAGTGTTAGATTGGTGTCCTGTCCTGGGTGTATCTGCCCAGCACCCAAAACGTTCTCCCCCCCCCCCCCCACACCCCGCAACCCTAGTACAGGATAAAGTGGAAGATAATGGATGGATAGTTCCAGAACCCCACAACTCAGCATTAAAGGCCATCCTGCTCTCTCCGTCTTCCTGAAGGGCACAGCTTTTGCTTTAAAAGCAACATGGCTTATGATTTCAACAGACCTTTTTTTGGCCACAGAAAGGTCGAGCTAAGACAAGGGCATGCAGGTCTCCCCCACGCTCTGTTCTCAATCACAGAGAGGTGAAGCCATGCCACAGCTCTTTATTTGAAGCAGCACCTTCCAGCTCCTGAACACTATGCTCTATTAACCCTCGCACTACTCCTCAATCAGCCGTCCAGGCCCATTCAAATAGCAGAGATCGAACCAAAATGCTCTCGCAACCTTTAGAGAATGGTCCTTTTCCCCTCCATCAAGTACTTCTCCTGCGAGCTGACCCCAAACCGCAGCACAGATAAGAGGATAACAGCCTAATGGAGAGCTCGCCAAGGACAGGGTGTAAGCAAGAGCCACTTCATGAGGGGAAGTCTGAATGTCTGCGTGGGTCAGGACGCTACGCTGAATTTAAAGAACTGCTGATGACGTTACCCAACATTTAGGGTCATGGGATGTGTGACCCGGGAAGTGACCGGCAAAGAGGGTTAGGATGGCAGGTTGGGACAATCAGAAAATGTGGACATGAGTCAAAGGGCAGAAGAAAATAAAGTGCTTATGGGTAAAAGTTCTGGACACACCCACTAATAGCAGGATGTGTCTTTGTAAGGTCTTATGTTTCCAAATGGAGATGACGTCAATGGCACATCGAAAAACATTATTTCTCTTGTTGACTTTTGTTTGTTAACAGCTAAGCCCACCTTTCCGCGCTGGAGGTCCGAACCCCGGTTCTCGGGTTTCCTCCCATGGATTCAAGGTGAATTGGCTGCTACAATCCCCCAATCCGTGCGGCACGGTGGCTTAGTGGTTAGCATGTTCTCCTCTCAGTGCTGGGGATTCCCGGTTCGAATCCCCATCTGGGTGAAGTTTCCATGTACTCCCCGTGTCCGCGTGGGTTCCCTCCGGGTTCTCCGGTTTCCTCCCACAGTCCAAAAACATGGATCAAGTCAATTGAATTGTCCAAATTGCCCCATATAGAGTGTGTCTGTGTGATTGAGTGTGTGCCCAGCGATGGATTGGCGCCCTGTCCTGGGTGTATCTGCCCAGCGCCCGAGACGTTCTCCCCTGGATGGGCATGGGGAACCCCACCGCGACCCTAATAGAGGATAAAGCAGGAGATAATGAATAAATGAATGAATCCCCCAATCCAAAAACATGGATTCAAGGTGAATTACCTGCTCTAAATTGCCCCACATAGTGTTTGTGAGTGAGTGTTTGTGGCCAGTGATGTATTGCTGCCCTGTCCGGGGTGTATCTGCCCAGCACATAATCCCCCAATCCAAAAACATGGATTCAAGGTGAATTGGCTGCTCCAAATTGCCCCATATAGTGTTTGTAAGTGAGTGTTTGTGGCCAGTGATGTATTGCTGCCCTGTCCGGGGTGTATCTGCCCAGCACACAATGCCCCAATGCAAAAACATGGATTCAAGGTCAATTACCTGCTCTAAATTGCCCCATATAGTGTTTGTGAGTGAGTGTTTCTGGCCAGTGATGTATTGCTGCCCTGTCCGGGGTGTATCTGCCCAGCGCCCAAAATGTTCTACCCTGGATGTGCAGGGGGAACCCCCTAGTCCCTTTTTTCAGGATTGGGATTAAGCAGAAGGTAATGAGAAGATCACTCTGCGTCATTGAAATAGCAATCCGCCAGTCAGACTGCACCTGTCTCTAAAAGGGGGCGACATACAGCCCTCTAATTGGTTCATTGCATGTGATGTCCAAAACACACCTCCACTGTCCCAAAAAGTAAGTATGTCAAATATCATGGTAATCGAAGTGTGGATTTGTATAGGACACATACACACACACACACAAAATATATATATATATATATATATATCTGTAGGTACACTAAACTGCCCTGAAGCTACATTGTGACAATTCTATGCTGTCCAAAGTGCTATATAAATTAAAATTAAATACATATTATTATATGAGTTGAATGGAGAAAGGCCTTCAAGACCACGGCATATAAATATAAACCTGGAGGCTCTTAAGCCCAGACAACAGCTCGGGAATAAATGTGCCGAGCACAGGGTGATTACAGATCGATTTGCTGCAATCAAAACCCTTTTCTTTGCATCTCTCCCTTTCAACTGTCACTTCCTCTACTACTCCAACCTCGATTGTCACAACTGTCGTCCTTGAAGACGAAACAAAGGGAGAGCGAACACATTGTTTTTTCATCGTTGACTAGTCAAGGGCCACTGCTGAAGCGACCGACTGGAAAAGAGGCCATGTAACAGGTTTTAACAATGAATATTACTAAATACAGACAAATACATTCGATTCTGCTGTTAATGTGACAATCTGCCCTAATTACGCTACCACACTACTTATTTTTTCTTGTTGGTTTTCTTTCTTTTTCTTGCCACAGCGGCATAAAACTACTAAAAATACTGTATGTCTCCCGAAATAAGAGACAAAGGGGATATTTCAGTGAGCCGATTCCTGATGAGCACCCAGCCGGTATACAATTACTCAGCGATCAACTTTCACTTTAAAAAAAAATGGAAGACCAGTTTATTAATCCACATCTGAGTGTCACTACTAAACTGAGTATAATCAACCAACTAGCATAAGGTAGTCAGCGTCAGATTCAAGGATTCAAGGAGACTTTACTGTCATTTACATAACATGTGGTACATGAAATGTAAACGAAATTGCGTTTCATGGCTCCGGTGTACCCAAGTAGAATTGAAATTTTTTTAAAACTTAAATATTACATTAAAAAAAGAAATAATAATAAAATAATATTTAAAAATTATTCATTCATTCATTATCTTCCGCTTTATCCTATATTAGGGTCGCAGTGGGGTTCCCCATGCCCATCCAGGGGAGAACGTCTCGGGCGCTGGGCAGATACACCCAGGACAGGGCGCCAATCTGTCACTGGACACACTCACTCACACATACACTCTATATGGGGCAATTTGGAGAACTCAACTGACTTGATTCATGTTTTTGGACTGTGGGAGGAAACCGGAGAACCCGGAGGAAACCCACACGGACACGGGGAGAACATGGAATTTTCCACCCTGATGGGGATTCGAACTGGGAATCCCTAGTGCAGAGAGGTGAACGTGCTAACCACTAAGCCACCATGCTGCCCTAGTAGTGCTATAATAAATGTAAATATAAAAATACAGTAGCATATAAGAAATAAAAATAAAATATACAATACAGCAAAATATAAAATGTGAGTACTTTTGCAACGACAAACAAGCCACTGTCTCCAACTTGAAATCTCCAAAAGTGGTCCAATAAGGACAAAGTGTGTAGAGACAGTGTTTAAGATCTTATGGTGTTACCATAACAACACATATTATGACATCAGTGTCATTTTAGTGCTAGAATCAACCGCTATCCAAACATACCCTGATATCCAGTGGTTCTGTTGAGGTCCTGATTACAAGTAAACCACGTAAAGTGAAATAACGAAGTATTTAATGAAAAAAATAGAGTACGGTCTGTAATTGTGGAGTACAATGTGCAGCTGTGAGTGTAGACAATGACAATGACTGTAGAATCAAAAGAATTTACTCATTATTATTATTATTATTATTATTATTATTATCATTACTGTTACTAATTAATTCACATTTACACTGCCTTTAATTGTCACTACAAATCATAGCATTTAAACTTTTTTACTGTAAATTCCACTACATCACACATTGCATTTCACTTTCTCGTTTTTATGTTTAAATGTCATAAATGTCTGTAACCGCGGAAAAGTGAGGAACATAATTTCGTTTACTTTGTATGTAGTGTACATGTGAAGAATTTGACAAGAAAGCCTACTTTGACTTTTGACTTTATTAAAGTGTATATTGTGTATATTTACCCCCTCTGTGATCCACAAACTCAAAGCACACTGTTTTGGAGTTGTGTAATGATTAAGGCCCATTCCAGAGCAGACACAGGTTTTATTTTAAGCATTAAAAATAAATCGGGAATCCACATACGACAAGGGAAGAGAGAGCAAAAATGATACAGATCATTCTCATACATTTGCTCTAATATCTTCTGGCCTGGACCCCCCACCCCCACCCCCACCCCTTCCCCCCCGTTTAAATCATGCCAGAACGAACGAAGCAGGCGGTAATTTTATAGACATTGTCTGAGTCCCATGAAGCTCGGACTGTAAACGCAATTGAGAGAAAGACAGCCTTTTTAATATAGGTTATTAGTTTTCCTCCCTCCCCACAGAGTTATAAATAATTTCTGAAAGCAACAAAAGTCCAGACGGGGAACCTCTCTCAGCACCCAATATTATTACGCTGTTACAGCTCCCAGGTTTAATTTCTTTCATCTTTTTTTCCCTTTATTCCATCCTCGCTCTCACTTTGGCTTTCTCTCCTTCTCTTAGCAGATGGAGGAGGATCTCTGACACTTCATTTACAGCTGCACTCCCTTTGTCAATCTCCATCATAGTCCCTAAAATACAATCACATGCAAGTTTCACTTATAGCCCCAGGATGCAACTGGAGACGGCAAACTATTTTCTGGAAAGTTCGTTCTCCACCCACAGTTTATGCCGTTACTGGTATCCTACACCCCCCCTCCCCTCCCACCACCTCTCTCTCTCTCTCTCGCTCTCTCTCTCTTCACCATTCTATTGATTAAGCTATGAAGAGAGAAGGCGTTTTGATACGTTCTCTTTCTCAGTCTGTAATCAAAGCAAGCCAAACTCGACCAGGCCACTTCAGAGACATCAATAGAGTGAATAATGGAACGGCTGTAATCAGGAATGGAACCGCATACGACAGTCTGCACATTCAAAGTAACTTTAGTGATAATTAAACCTTTACAAATGACTTTTTAAAACCAGAGCTGGAGATACTTTGTAAATAGTGCAGTATAACTTTAAATATAAAATGTTTTCTAAACGGCAGCATGGTGGCTTAGTGGTTAGCACGTTCTCCTCTCAGCGCTAGGGATTCCCGGTTCGAATCCCCATCTGGGTGGAGTTTCCATGTTCTCCCCGTGTCCGCGTGGGTTTCCTCCGGGTTCTCCGGTTTTCTCCCACAGTCCAAAAACATGGATCAAGTTAATTGAGTTCTCCAAATTGCCCCATATAGAGTGTGTCTGTGTGAGTGAGTGTGTTCCCAGCGATGGATTAGCACCCTGTCCTGGGTGTATCTGCCCAGCGCCTGAGACGTTCTCCTGAGACGTCTGGATGGGCATGGGGAACCCCACCGCGACCCTAATATTAAGCGGATTAAGCGGGAGATAATGAATGAATGGATGTTTTCTAAACGTGGTGGCACGATGGCTTAGTGGTTAGCATGTTCTCCTCTCAGCACTAGGGATTCCCGGTTCGAATCCCAATCTGGGTGGAGTTTCCATGTTCTCCCCGTGTCCGCGTGGGTTTCCTCCGGGTTCTCCGGTTTCCTCCCACAGCCCAAAAACATGGATCAATTGAGTTCTCCAAATTGCCACATATAGAGTGAGTCTGTGTGAGTGAGTGTGTGCCCAGCGATTGGCACCCTGTCCTGGGTGTATCTGCCCAGCGCCCGAGACGTTCTCCTCTGGATGGACAAGGGGAACCCCACCGCGACCCTAATAGAGGATAAAGCGGAAGATAATGAATGAATGGATGAATGGATGGATGGATGGATGGATGTTTTCTTAAATTGGATGATGTGCAACATGCTGCCTCCAGGTGGAAGGAGCAAACCAAGGTGAGGGAAATGAAGAAAGAACTCCTCACTAAAAGGTCCTCACTAAAAGCTATACACTTATTCTGACGGTCAGAGTGCATTTACACTAATTGTCATGATGATAAACAGTGTACAGTGAACAATCCTTATACTACAATCTTCACATTTGGAAAATATACTGCATCATGACTTTGCTCTTAATATACAGTCCATTTGCACAGAACGCCATTAATGTTATGGTGTATAATTCTTGCGGGAAATGCCACTGAATGTACATGCTTTTCACATTTAGTCTTTATTTTAAAGGGCAGTAAGTGTTGGAAAATGTTTGGCTGGCCGCATTAAGAATTGATCAGGCCCTGTTGTAAAGGGCATGGACGTGGTTTGTTGTTATGTCCAACTGTGCACTTTTAATTTAGCTGATTTCAGTCTTAAAGAGACAGATGCTGGGTGCCCTTTCAGTTGGAGGCGTTTGCCATTTCCTTTACAATGATACAGGCAAATTTAATAATGGCCTCCAGGGCTTACTACAACCCCAATAGTGCTGGATGCGGTTAGCTCGACTTTGATAGAGATTAATGAAATGCCAGATAATTGAGGGGAATTCTGATTGGCTTGTTGAAAGAAGGCACAATTTCACCACTTATGTCACTTAAGGCCTGGAAGGTGATTGATGGCGACTTGACTCAGGAGTATGCTATACTGAGTGGAATTACATGTCGTGACCCTCTCCAGATCGCTACATTGGTTTCCTTTTTTTTTTTTTTTTCCCCCACATGAAACAGAGGAATAAAGCCATTTTGAAAAGCAAAGGGAGGTATCTCAGGGTTTTTGGGGTAAAAAGCAAAGGTAAAATCATTTGAAACATTGATTCTGAAATAAACGTTTGAAATAAAAGTACATAAATTAAAAAACAGTGAACGTTTGGAGCTGCAGGCGTCGGCTTGGATTCAAGGATTTAAGGAGACTGTCATTTACATAACTTATGGTACATGAAATATCAACGAAATTGCATTTTACGGGCCCAGTTTACCCAAGTAGTATTTAAATGTTTTTATTTAAATATTATGTTACAAAAAAAAAAAAGAAATAATAATAAAGTAAAATTTTAATGTTATTAAAATTTAAATATAGCAGTACTTTATTATAAAAATATAGATATAAAAATGTTATGTGAATGACTTAAAATATACAAATATAATGTGTATGACTTAATGACACAAAATAATAAAAACATATTGTAAAGTCGGGCGGCACGGTGGCTTAGTGGTTAGCATGTTCGCCTCTCAGCGCTAGGGATTCCCGGTTCGAATCCCCATCTGGGTGGAGTTTCCATGTTCTCCCCGTGTCCGCATGGGTTTCCTCCGGGTTCTCCGGTTTCCTCCCACAGTCCAAAAAAATGGATCAAGTTAATTTAATTTCTCTAAATTGCCCCATATAGAGTGTGTATGTGTGAGTGAGTGTGTACCCAGCGATGGATTGGCGCCCTGTCCTGGTAGTATCTGCCCAGCGCCCGAGACGTTCTCCCCTGGATGGGCATGGGGAACCCCACCGCGACCCTAATAGAGGATAAAGCGGGAGATAATGAATGAATGAATGAATATTGTAAAATATATATAAAAAAAAACTTTTTCCCTCTCTATATAGTGTTAAACTTTATCCAAAATTAATTCTGCTTATGAGGTATAAAATTTAGTACAAAATGGGCAGTTTATCCATAGAAAACAAAATGAATTAAATTACTTCTAACCACATTTTTTGTTCATGTCTTGTCATCGACACTCAACAATTGTGCAAAGTTTCAGCTTAATCGGATAACGGGAAGTGGGTGAAATAGAATTTGCAAACTTTTTACCAGAGACACAGACACACAGATGAAGCTAATGTGTGTGTGTGTGTGTGTGTGTGTGTGTGTGTGTGTGGGGGGGGGGGGTAATAAAAAAATTAAAAAGAAAGACATAAGACAAAATGTTTTAGTTTGTTGTATTTCCTAGGTAAAAAAAAAAAAAAGGTCACACTTTTGTTTGTTGCCGGATGATCGAGCCTCAGCGAACAAAGCAAGGTCCGTAAAGACGAGATGTGGAGGAACTGAACTGTCCTGCACAGAGCCCTGACCTCATCCCATTTACATTTACTAATGGGATGAAGTGGAACAGAGACTGACCTCATAAACGCTGTATTGCATGAATGGGTAAAAAATTTATAGACACACTGCAAAATCTTGTAGAAATTTCCCAGATAATTGTAAAAGCGTAAAGGGTAGAGAGACCAACTTAAAATCCAATGAAACAAAAGATTCTAAATGGTGACCATGTCTCATATCCACCCATCTATTATCTTCTGCTTAATCCTCTAATAGGCTTAAAGGGGAGGGGGGGGGGTACTAAGCAGATACACCCAGGACAAGGTGCCAATCTATCATTGGGCACAAACTCCACCCAGATCGGGATTTGAACCAGGAATCCCTAAGACAGGACATCTTCTCTCAATGGGCTTACACTGACTCACTCACTCACACTATACAGGGGGAATCTAGAGCATCTAGTTTACCTTGAATCCATGTTTTTTCTGACTGAGGAAGCCCATGCTGACACAGGGAGAAGATGGAAATTTAGGAATCGAACCTGGATTCCCAGAACTAAGCGGTGGACGTGCTAACCACTATGACATACGTCCACATAGTGCATTTAAAAACAAAAGGTATCTCTGTTTTCAAATGTTTTTATGTAAAATAGGAGAAAAACAGTGTTCTGTCAATGTCTTGTTTTCTAAAAGCTCCACCCGACGTTTTTCATTTCCACTGAATGTAAACCTCTTTGTGAAACAAAAAATGTCCAATAAAATAATTCCTGAAATTCCTGCATAAGTGCGACTGCTGGGGGAGAGAACCTCAGTGCGCGTCAGGGCATTTTTGTTTGGAACTGTCACAAAAGAGAATAAAGACATGGTTCTTTGACGTGTACACACATGTGCCAATGCAAAGCACATGATTACACGAGCTGCGAAAATGATTCAGGCAGACAAGTGAAAAACACAACAGGCATTAGCTGCAAACAATAAATAGAGGCTGAGCTAAATGGGATTTTTATGGATTTGAGGAAATGGATTAATAGTGAGAGAAAGGGATTCATCTCACTGGCTTTTCGTTGGCGCTCTAAACCCTCTGATTTCTATTGAACTAACAGGTGTGCAGAACCGGCAGCATGCTCCACCAAAGACCTTGAAGTCTAGTTCCCTTCACTGAGGGTCAAATCTCAATCGATTGATGTCTAATCTTTAATCTATCTAATCTCACTGCACTGAGCACATTAATATATATACGTACAAAATCTGTATTATTATTGATGTACAACCTCTTAACACTGCTGACCACTGAAGGAGGTCCGTGGTGACCCTCGGTCCTCACAAGGTTTCTTCCTATAAAACAAAATGAATGCCTGTAACGTTTAAGGTTTTTGCTCACATCTGTGATTTGCACAGCACGTTCTTTTAATGGCATGCCGTGCACCGTAACAATATATGTTTTTTCTTTGCCGCTGTCATTTTGTTGACACAATGGCAGCGTCTTGTTCGGCTGTGGCTGCATGAGCTCGGGACAGTAATAGAATCTTTAATCAAAATACGGCACATTGAATTTCAGAATCAGTCAATATTAATAGAAGACTAGTGAATATAACATATATTGACTGCTATAATTTATATATTATATACTTTATAAATTTATATATTTATACATTTTTATATATACCCATCTACACAATTTTAATCCTTTCACTTTGCTACTTAAACAAATTTGTCTAATTTTGTCTGATGATATATATATATATATATATATATATATATATATATATATATATATATATATATATATATATATATATATTCATTCATTCATTATCTCCCGCTTTATCCTCTATTAGGGTTGCGGTGGGGTTCCCCATGCCCATCCAGGGGAGAACATTTCGGGCGCTGGACAGATACACCCAGGACAGGGCGCCAATCCATCGCTGGGCGCACACTCACTCACACAGACACACTCTATATGGGGCAATTTGGAGAATTCAATTGACTTGGTCCATGTTTTTGGACTGTGGGAGGAAACCGGAGAACCTGGAGGAAACCCATGCGGACACAGGGAGAACATGGAAACTCCACCCAGATATATATATATATATATATATATATATATATATATATATATATATTTTTTTTTTTTTTTTTTTTTTTTTTTTTTTTTTTTTTGTATAATATATACCCATGTTCTACACCATGTATAAAAATTTCACTTCTTTTATACTCCGTGCGAGCCAATGCAACGAAGTGTATAATGAATGACAATAAAGGTTATCCATCTATCTAACTTGTCTTACTCTAAGGGTTTTGAGCTTAGAAAATAGTGATGTTGCTTTGAGACAGTGCACTATTGTACAAAGCATATAATTCTGACTGACTCTTCAATCCTCTCTCGTGTCTATCCCTGAAAGACAGACTGATAGAAATGAATATCGATATGAGATCTGGGTTTGTTGCTGATGTTTTTTTAGCTGCACAGACTGAAATAGCCCAAATGAGCTAATAAGAAGAAACAGAAGATGGGATAGAGATGTCTCTGCGCTCCCTGCGTGCCGTGTAATAATTGCCCAGTTGGGATTTTGCTCAGGCACTTTTTCACTCCCACAGTGAAGAGGTTATTAGCTGATTGTTCTTTTCGTGCAAATGATCAGACTGCGCTTTCTGTCATCCCCATGAATATGTATAAAGAACAATAAAAAAATACCATATGGAGCGAAACATAGGGTGCTGCCAATTTGTCGCTAAGTGCTCGCACATTTGCATGTTAGAGACAGTTTATAATGCCACCATACAGTGAGCTGGAGGACGGCCAGTTCACGAGTTAACCCGAGTGCTGGAATGTGATGCTTTATAAAGAAAATAAAGGAAATAATCGCCTCCTGAAAGTGCAAGAGTAAATGTTACAGACCCTCTGGGAAAAGACTTTAAGGTTGAGTCTATTCAAATGAGGCTTTCTTCACTCTCAATGCTACCTGAAATGGCAGCGAGAGGATTATATGGTTGCCATGGCGATTACAGGTCGAAGCAAATACAGAGAAACGGGGCCCATGTTTGAAGCGGCGGGGCCTTTCAAAGTGCTTTGATCAGGAAAATGTTTGTAGTGGGGCGAACCTGAAGAGCAAACAGGGCTTCTGAGAGATTAACTATCTACTCAATATAGGCTCGTCTCTAAGGCAAGTTTAAAACGGAAAAACAAAACCCATGACCACCTGCTTCTCAAGTGATGATCCCTGCATTTTTAATGCAGACTACAGTGGGAAGGCTGAGAGTGATGCAGAGAGATGGGACTGAGGAACGAGACCTTCCTTGAACCCTTAATGTTCCAACCAGAGCGATCGAATAGTGATCTGAACTTTAACTTTACTGACAATCCAGCAGTTTCTCTGACTTTGCACAACTACACTTACACACACTGACAGTGTG
>JAFMOC010000135.1:932500-980000 GCA_019802505.1 Corydoras sp. C115
GCCTCTCAGCACTAGGGATTCCCGGTTCGAATCCCCATCTGGGTGGAGTTTCCATGTTCTCCCCGTGTCCGCGTGGGTTTCCTCTGGGTTCTCCGGTTTTCTCCCACAGTCCAAAAACATGGATCAAATCAATTGAGTTCTGCAAATTGCCCCATATAGAGTGTGTCTGTGTGAGTTAGTGTGTCCCCAGCGATGGATTGGTGCCCTGTCCTGGGTGTATCTGCCCAGCGCCCGAAACGTTCTCCCCTGGATGGGCATGGGGAACCCCACCGCGACCCTAATAGAGGATAAAGCGGGAGATAATGAATGAATGAATGAAAAATAAAATTCTAAATCCTTTTTTCCAAGTCATTATTTAAATGTTGTTTATATTATGACAACAGTATTTTTATAAAGTCCAATTTAGAATGAATTCAACCTTCTTTTTGAGATTAATAACCTTTTTTTTTATTAATCTATTTTAGTTTGCACATCCGCTACATCAATAATATTAAAAAAAAAACAAAAAAACGTTTGCACTGATATTGTTGAACACGAATATTAAAAACTAGGACTAAACAGACAGACACAAATCCCATTTCCAACACCTTCACACAACACAAACAACTTTTTAACCCTGCACTGCATTGGTTGCACATAGATGCACTACTTACCTTTAATATAACTTATGAAAAAAATTGTTTATATCCGTACACTGCCATATTTATACAGTTTCTCTTTTCAAACTTTTAACTTGCACACTGTAAATATATATTTTATTTTATCCATCCATCCATTATCTTCTGTTTTATCCTCTACTAAAGGGGGGGGGGGGGGGGTTCCCCATGCCCACGTTTTGGGCATTGGGCAGATACAGGGTGCCAATCTATTGCTGGGGACACACTCACTCACACACATATACACTCTATATGGAGCAATTTGAAGAGTTCAATTGCCCTTGATCCATGTTTTTGGACTGTGGGAGAACATGGAAACTTCACCCAGATTGGGATTCGAACTGGGAATCCCTAGCACGGAGAGGAGAACATGCTAACCACTATGCAATCGTGACGCCCTTATTTTATTTGATCTTTTTGTATATTTTGTAAATCCAACAAAAAGTTTTTTTACTGTAAATACATTTTTATGTCGGAAAAGAATTTCACCGCGGGCTGTACCATGTATAATTACGCATGTGACAAATAAACTTGATTTTATTTGATTTGAAAACACATCCAGTTTAATTAAAACCTTTCTTCTGATGAAGAAATGGATTAAATAAATACAGATTAATTTTTCTATTTAGGATTTTAAAAGCACTTTTAATTGTTTTAACATGTATTTTGATAAACATGCAAATGAATATTTCTGAATAGAGGAAACACTGAATAAGTGCGATCATCATGCAGCCCTCACTATTTAACTGGTGCATTTGAGAAAATAGTTTTGCCCGATCAGCATCCCTGCTGGAGCAGACAATATTCCTTCCTTAACTTTAGTCATTATAATCTTTCGTTCAATCATAAACAGCCTCCACTTTACAGAAAGTCTACATCTGTAGGTGAGTGGAGGTTTGAACAAATTTCCAGATCTCTGCTGGTATAAATTATTTTACGCTGAGACAGGAGAAAAAAAATCATTAGCAGCTGAAGAGAAAGATTAATTAAATATGAATTATTACAGCCGGGTGTCAGCGAGTGGGGCCTGGGTGTGTTCCCACAGGACAACCTGTCAACAGCAGACAGAACTGAGGGACAGGCAGGGACTGGGGAGACGACCGTGACCTTTACTGTCAAACAAGAGGCTGAGGAGGAGTCAGATAGCAGGAGAGACAGACACACCGGACCCTGCGACGGCATGTCGCATGACACTTATCCGCTGGGAAACATCACGGCTTCAACCTTCTCAGACAGAAGAGTTCTAATTTACCTGTTTAACTTTAAAGTGGGGCGGCACGGTGGCTTAGTGGTTAGCACGTTCGCCTCTCAGCGCTAGGGGTTCCCGGTTCGAATCCCCATCTGGGGGGAGTTTCCATGTTCTCCCCGTGTCCGCGTGGGTTTCCTCTGGGTTCTCCGGTTTCCTCCCACAGTCCAAAAACATGGATCAAGTCAATTGAGTTCTCCAAATTGCTCCATATAGAGTGTGTCTGTGAGTGAGTGTGTGCCCAGCGATGGATTGGCGCCCTGTCCTGGGTCTATCTGCCCAGCGCCCGAAACGTTCTCCCCTGGATGGGCATGGGGAACCCCACCGCGACCCTAATAGAGGATAAAAGCGGGAGATCATGAATGAATGAATGAACTTTAAAGTGTAAAGAAAACACATAAAAGCATAAAGCTGCAGAACAGGTTAGTGTCCAGTGATGGCGCTGTTCAAGAGACCCAATAATGACAACATTAAAGAGACCACATGCACCTGGAGGGAAGAAATACAAATTCTTTACAAGATGTAATGATAAGATGCCATGCTCCGTCTCTATAGTGAGATAATGAACAACAATAATTATTCTAATTTTCAAAATAATCTACGAAAAAATATCCATCCATTATCTTCCCCTTTATTCTCTACTAGGGTCGCGGGGAGGGGGGGGGGTGTTCCTCATGCCCATCCAGGGGAGAACGTTTCAGGCTCTGGGCAGATACATCCAGGACAGGACGCCAATCTATCACTAGACACACACACACACAAACACAATGCTATATGGGGCAATTTGGAGCATTCAATTGACCTTGAGCCATGTTTTTGGACTGTGGGAGGAAACCCGAGAACCCGGAGGTAACCCACACGGAAACAGAGAGAACCTGGAAACTCCACCCAGATTGGGATTCGAACTGGGAATCCCTAGTGCTGAGAGGAGAACATGCTAACCACAAAGCCACCGTGCCGCCCTACAAAAAAATATATAAAACATAAAAATGATCTGATCATCTCATTACCTTCCGCTTTATCCCATATGGGGAACTAGGTTTGCGGGTCCCATACAGACGCTGGGCAAATACATTCAGGACAGGGCATTAATGTATCGCTGGGTACACACTCACTCATAAACTCAGACACACACACTATAAAGGGACAATTAGAGGAAGCTTAAAGCTGCAGAACAGGCGAGTGTCCAAGAGACACAATAATGACAATAATAAAGAGACCACCTGCACCTGGAGGTCCATCCATCCATTATCTTCCACTTCATCCTATATCAGGGTCGCGGGGGGGTTCCCCATGCCCATCCAGGGGAGAACGTTTCGGGCGCTGGGCAGATACACCCAAGACAGGGCGGCAAACCATCACTAGGCACACACTCACTCACACATACACACTCTATATGGGGCAATTTGGAGAACTGAATTGACTTGATCCATGTTTTTGGACTGTGGGAGGAAACCGGAGAACCCGGAGGAAACCCACGTGGACAACATGGAAACTCAAGTTCAAGTTATTTATTTCTATAGCGCTTTTTACAACAGTACATTGTCACAAAGCAGCTTTACAGAATGAAAAGCCTTTAAACCCCCAAAGAGCAAGCCGAAGCGACAGTGGCAAGAAAAAACTCCCTGTTATGTTATACGAACTCCATCTCAGCGTTAGGGATTCCCGGTTCGAATCCCCATCTGGGTGGAGTTTCCATGTTCTCCCCATCTCTGCGTGGGTTTCCTCCGGGTTCTCCAGTTTCCTCCCACAGTCCAAAAACATGGATCAAGTCAATTGAATTCTCCAAATTGCCCCATATAGAGTGTGTCTGTGTGAGTGAGTGTGTGCCCAGCGATGGATTGGCGCCCTGTCCTGGGTCTATCTGCCCAGCGCCCGAGAAGTTCTCCCCTGGATGGGCATGGGGAACTCCACCGCGACCCTAATAGAGGATAAAGCGGGAGATAATGAATGAATGAATGAACTCCATCCAGATGGGGGTTCGAACCGGGAATCCCTAGCGCTGAGAGGCGAACGTGCTAAACCTGCACCTGGAGGTAAGAAATAAAAATACTTTACAAGATGCAATGATAAGATGGGAAGCAACAAAACAAAGAAAACAGTTGGACTACAGGCTGTAATTGTAAAACTACAAATTCCATCTATATGGTAAGTGGAGGACATAGAGAATGGAGCAAGAAGGGGGCGTGTCCAAGGGTTCGACTGCTCCTGTATTTAGCAATGCAGCAGGGAGTTAAACAGGTGAAGCGAAAGGCAGACGGGTTGGAGGGCGTCATATAAAATTGAGTTTGAACTGCACATGGGAGTTTGGAGTCAGGGATGAGAATGACAGCCTCCCCCGTTACGGAGAAGAATTAATTAGATATGATAAATTATTCCATTTTCTGTCCACCATCACAAACACACACACACACACACACACAGACACACACACACACACACACACACACACGAATGCATGACAAATGGGGATGAAATTTTTAGAGGTCTTAGCGATTAGTATTCCACAGCATTGACATAGACAAACAGCCAGAAAGTGTCGGCAGCGAAGACCTCATCTGAGGAGAGGAGCTTCAATTTGCCGAGAGCCGAAACTACCGGTGTCGGTCAGTATATGCAGAGCTTCCTGGCTCAGTAGAGAAACACAAAGCCTCAAGATTGGCTGAAGTGGACTTATTTGGTCCTTTTAAGAATCGTTTCAGCCATGAAATTGATAGAGAGGAAAGATGATAGGTTTGAGACCCGGCTTGGAAATAGTTCTGTTTCATCTCGATGCTCTTTCTGTTTTGCCAGATTACAGAAGTGAGGGATACGGCTGCGACTGGATTCGAAACTGAATATACTCGAACCTATACGCCAACAACACACAGTGCGTTTTCCATTGACACACTCGTTGTATTGTTTATACCTCTTACAGCGATTGCACAGTAGCCACTAAAGTGCTTTTCGTGGTTTATATATTGGAATTGAATTACGTTTTTATTAGCAGTGGGTGAACTGACAACTCGAAATTCGCTGTGGGAGTTAAATGATTGCATGAACGATGGCCTGCAGGGGACTGCACTCTGTTAGAATTAGTTCTGGCTTTGCACCCAGTTCTGCAGGCTCTGCACACACCGTCCCCTCATAAAACACCAACAAAGCATCAGTTTATAGAGGATTAATAATATTCCTCAGATTATGACGTCATTTCAGTTTTTTTACTTCTCAGTTTTAATTATATTTAACTGAGCAGTCTAAAGTATTTTCAAAAAGGTACAGCATTAGAACCCCGATCTGGGTGGAGTTTCCATGTTCTCCATAAAACCTAATGATGTCCAAAAACATGGATCAAGTGAATTGAATTCTCAAAATTGCCCCATATAGAGTGTGTCTGTGTGAGTGAGTGTGTGCCCAGCGATGGATTGGCGCCCTGGCCTGGGTCTATCTGCCCAGCGCCCAAGACGTTCTCCCCTGGATGGGCATGGGGAACCCCCCCGCGACCCTAATAGAGGATAAAGTGGGAGATAATGAATGAACACCGTGCCGCCCTCAAATGTCCATTTAAAATATAAAATAATCAGACATGGTTTCTACATGGTTCTACATTCTGTGTGTGTTACTAAAACACAGACAATACAAACAAAAAGATCCAGCTTTGTGTATGTGGACCGAAAAACTAAGAACGGGTGCTAAAGGCACAGAGACAGAACCGGGTCAGCGGCTGCATTTAAAAGGTGCAATAGAGAGATAGAGGAACCGTGCGATGAGAGAGCGAGAGTGCGAGCGAGAGAGTTCCGCTGACAGTAGCGTGACTCACTTTTGGTCACCTGGATGTCTGTCAGCTTGACTCGGTCCTCTCGAGACGGCCCAGAAATGTTGCCTGTCACCTCATGTAGCGTCACTCACGTGCCCGAGCGCACCCTCACTTCACTCTCATGCCAGAGCCCACTCTGGATTCTCCTGAAGGCGAAACGCGAGTGAAGACCCTGTTTTGGAAGTGTGTCATGGAGAACTGTTCTCCCCCCGTCGAAAGCTTTCTGCCATGCAGCGTGTTCACGCCGAGTGCCTCTGTGATGCTAGCAGGTTCACAGTCAGAGCGAGCCTGTCTTCAAGCATGAAAATGATGAGAGCAAGCACCATGGTGTGTGTAAACAGTGGGAGGTTTGATGGGAAGTGAAGGCAATGTGAATACACACTACACATTCCAACTGCCTGCCCGCTAGCCCTGCACCTGCATACAACAATCTCTCTCTCTCTCTCTCTCTTTCGCATTTCCCCGAAACACTCACTCACTCACTGTCTATTTCAGATGTCAAATTCTAGGCACCTCATTTGAATTTTACTTGAATGCATGTAAGTATTAATTAGTCACACTGGGGTTCCGCCACACACTGAATGCACATTGGCAGCAGCGCTTCACTGAAGACTTTTGTCCTAAAAACTGCCGAAAGTGAACGTTAGAGCAACCAAAGTGCAACTTTTTCTTACCACGATCATGAGAAACTAGTTTGAAAGTCGAGTTTGCTTTAAAACCCAGACTTCTCATCATCAGTCTGAAGTTAGAATCGGATTTTCAGGTTTTTCAGTTATTTTTAAGTTTGGGAATGAGTTCAAGTCGTGCCGTTTAAATAGCAATGCTGCTTGTGAATATAGCTCTCGGTGGCTTAATGGTAAGCACGTGAGTTTCCTCCGGGTTCTGCGATTTCTACGGGATGGGAAGTGAAGGCAATGTGAATACACACTACACATTCCAACTGCCTGCCCGCTAGCCCTGCACCTGCATACAACAATCTCTCTCTCTCTCTCACTCTCTCTCTCTCTCACTTTCGCATTTCCCCGAAACACTCACTCACTCACTGTCTATTTCAGATGTCAAATTCCAGGCACCTCATTTGAATTTTACTTGAATGCATGTAAGTATTAATTAGTCACACTGGGGTTCTGCCACACACTGAATGCACATTGGCAGCAGCGCTTCACTGAAGACTTTTGTCCTAAAAACTGCCGAAAGTGAACGTTAGAGCAACGAAAGTGCAACTTTTTCTTACCACAATCATGAGAAACTAGTTTGAAAGTCGAGAATGCTTTAAAACCCAGACTTCTCATCATCAGTCTGAAGTTAGAATCAGGTTTTCAGGTTTTTCAGTTATTTTTAAGTTTGGGAATGAGTTCAAGTCGTGCCGTTTAAATAGCAACGCCGCTTGTGAATATAGCTCTCGTGGCTTAATGGTTAGCATGTCCTCTCAGTGCTAGGGATTCCCAGTTCGAATCCCAATCTGGGTGGAGTTTCCAGGTTCTCCCCGTGTCCATGTGAGTTTCCTCCGGGTTCTCCGGTTTCAAGTCGTGCCAAGTCGTGAAGAATTCAAGTCGTGCCGTTTAAATAGCAACGCTGCTTGTGAATATAGCTCTCGGTGGCTTAATGGTTAGCATGTGAGTCTCCTCCGGGTTCTCCGGTTTCTACGGGATGGGAAGTGAAGGCAATGTGAATACACACTACACATTCCAACTGCCTGCCCGCTAGCCCTGCACCTGCATACAACAATCTCTCTCTCTCACTCTCTCTCTCTCTCACTTTCGCATTTCCCCGAAACACTCACTCACTCACTCACTCACTCACTCACTCACTCACTCACTCACTCACTCACTCACTCACTCACTCACTCACTCACTCACTCACTCACTCACTCACTCACTCACTCACTCACTCACTCACTCACTCACTGTCTATTTCAGATGTCAAATTCCAGGCACCTCATTTTTACTTGAATGCATGTAAGTATTAATTAGTCACACTGGGGTTCCGCCACACACTGAATGCACATTGGCAGCAGCGCTTCACTGAAGACTTTTGTCCTAAAAACTGCCGAAAGTGAACGTTAGAGCAACCAAAGTGCAACTTTTTCTTACCACGATCATGAGAAACTAGTTTGAAAGTTAGAATCGGGTTTTCAGGTTTTTCAGTTATTTTTAAGTTTGGGAATGAGTGCTTTCTATAAAGAAGAATTCAAGTCGTGCCGTTTAAATAGCAACGCTGCTTGTGAATATAGCTCTCCCGAATAGACATGGCCATCTAGAGGTTAAGACATGTGTTCTGATCTTCGAAATAAATTCATAATCTTAATTAGGAATGTTTGATGTCAGGAACTCATATTGAGTACTTAGGGAGGCAAGGTGGTTGGCATGTTCTCCTCTCGGCATTAGGGATTCCTGGTTCGAATCCCAATCTGGGTGGAGTTTCCATGTTCTCCCCGTGTCCATGTGGGTTTCCTCCCACAGTCCAAAAACATGGATCAAGGTCCCCCCCCACGACCCTAGTAGAGGATAAGGTGGAAGATAATGGATGGATAGATATTGAGTACTGAGGGCGGCACAGTGGCTTAGTGGTTAGCATGTTCTTCTCTCAGCACTATGGATTCCCAGTTCAAATCCCAATCTGGGTGGAGTTTCCATGTTCTCCTGTGTTTTTGTGGGTTTCCTCCAGGTTCTCCGATTTCCTCCCACAGTCCAAAAACATGGATCAAGGTCAATTCAATTCTCCAAATTGCCCCATATAGAGTGTGTCTGTGTGAGTGTGTGTGTGCCCAGTGATAGATTGGTGCCCTGTCCTGGGTGTATCTGCCCAGCGCCCAAAACGTTCTCTCCTGGATAGGCATGGGGAACCCCCCCCCCCCCCCCGACCCTAGTAGAGGATAAAGTGGAAGATAATGGATGGATGGATGGATAATGAGTACTGATGCAAACCCCGCAGTTTTAAAGCTAATTTGTGATTTCAATATAGACCATCTAATACATCCCGTTTTAAAATTAAACTCCTTTACACTTTTAAACGGAAAATTGAATCTCTGCTCAAAATGTAAGAAGAGCGAAATCAGCATTCAACTGAAATATGCAGCTACACTTTAAATGCTGCCCTGCACTGAGCTTCTAATCCCCAAATAACTGAACTAATCCCAGTAATAAAGAGCCTTTATATGAGGAAACGACCCGCTGTTTGGGCTTTCTATCTAAAAAGAATCTTTTTTTGACCCGCTCATTGCTTTTGTGACATAAAACCCGTACAAATCTGTACAAACCAGATAACACACAGCGGTAACAACCAGCGCGTCCCGTCACATTAGCAGGAAATCCGAATTATGTGAAAACAAATCATAAACTCATCATTAAACATGATCAGGCTCTAAAACCCTGGTCTTTCAATTTCCAGTTGGGCTTAATTTCGACAAGTTCCTCTGACATGTCAGATCAAAAAAACATTTCAGTGACAAGACTCCAAAGAAAGGATTTTAAAGCTTTCTTTAGCCACTACAGTGGTTGGCATGTTCTCCTCTCAGCGCTAGGGATTCCCGGTTCAAATACCCATCTGGTGGAGTTTCCATGTTCTCCCCGTGTCTGCGTGGGTTTCCTCCGGGTTCTCCGGTTTTCTCCCACAGTCCAAAAACATGGATCAAGCTCAATTGAGTTCTCCAAATTGCCCCATATAGAGTGTGTCTGTGTGAGTGTGTGTGTGCCCAGTGATAGATTGGCGCCCTGTCCTGGGTGTATCTGCCCAGCACCCGAAACGTTCTCCCCTGGATGGGCATGGGAAACCCCCCCGCGACCCTAATAGGATAAAGTGGAAGATAATGGATGGATGGATGACTCGTTTTTTAAAATTGTTAAAGGAACAACATGGGCGGCTTAGTGTTTAGCATGTTCTCCTCTCAGCGTTAGGGATTCCTGGTTCGAATCCCAATCTGGGTGGAGTTTCCATGTTCTCCCCGTGTCCCCCATTCCTCCGGGTTCTCTGGATCTCTAGTGTGTGCCCAGCGATAGATTAGCGCCCTGACCTGGGAGTATCTGCCCAGCGCCCGAAACGTTCTCCCCTGGATGGGCATGGGAAACCCCCCCCACCTCGACCCTAATAGAGGATAAAGCGGAAGATAGAGGATGGATGGTTTTTATTTGATGAGAGTAAAAGAAATGTACATGTACCAATATTACAAATGCACTTAAAGGTATAGACATTTCTGTGTGTGTGTGTGTGTGTGTGTTTGTGTGTCTAAAATAGTGTGTCGCTTGCCATAGCTGCAAAGTGAGGTCTGGTGACAATGACGTTAGCCATCAATGTCAGCCTACTTCAGGGTGCCACAGTGTAAAGTGCCTCATTCGAGCCATAATTAGTTTAATCGGTCTGACTATGAAAAATTCATGATAGCTTTGGATTTTTTAATTGAGGCAGCATTCTGCATTAATCGAAGTCATTAAAAAAGCCTTATGCTTTGGACAGAGAAGGAGACTGTGTGTGTGTGTGTGTGTGTGACTGCAGAGATCACTATGCTATTCTATATTCTTTGTAGTTGGTTTTAAAATGCTGAAATACACTGGATTTTGTTGCTACATGAACGTGGTGCATCACACAGGCTTGAAAGAAAAGTCCTGAGATTAAAGGAAGCCGGCGGTGTTTATGGGGATAACTTTACAGCACTGGTAATAACACTACATATCCAAATAAAAAC
Source organism: Corydoras sp. C115 (assembly GCA_019802505.1). NCBI lineage: Eukaryota > Metazoa > Chordata > Actinopteri > Siluriformes > Callichthyidae > Corydoras > Corydoras sp. C115. The sequence continues at coordinate 942,880 of JAFMOC010000135.1, forward strand.
GCTTTATGAATTATTTAATACTAAATAAAAGGCCTTGAAGGATATTTATGCTGCGTTTCCTGTTTTGTAATATTATCCAAAACTGTGTAAAACGTAGTTCATGATTATGGGCCTTTTCGCGCAGCCTGTCCAACGAGGGAACGCAGAACCGGCCTTCCGCCTCGGTTTGGTGGGATGTATTCGGCGTGGGGGTTTGGGTTCTGTTTTGGCCTGTGTGAGAGATCGGCCACAGAGCTGAGTGTGTAACTTAACATCAGCTTTCTGGAACATTACATACTAAGAAAGATGCAACATAAAAACAGATCGGCTTTATACGTTTATCCTACGATAACAAACACACTCTCTATGGGGCAATTTGGAGAATTCAATCGACTTTGATCCATGTTTTTGGACTGTGGGAGGAAACCGGAGAACCCAGAGGAAGCCCACGTGGACACGGGGAGGACATGGAAACTATATCCAGAGGTTATCCCACGATGGATGAGGTCTTGTTGATGTTGTTATCTGAAATTGATTGATTCATTCATTCATTATCTACTACTTTATCCTCTTTTAGGGTCGTGGGGGGGGGGTTCCCCATGTCCATCCAGGGGAGAATGTTTCGGGTGCTGGGCAGATACACCCAGGACAGGACACCAATCTATCACTGGACATACACTCACACACACAGACACACTCTATATGGGGCAATTTAATTCATTAATTTATCCATCAATCCATTATCTTCCATTCAATCCTCTACTATTGTTGTGGGGGGTTCACAATGTCCAGCCAGGGAATAATGTTCCAGGTGCTGGGCAGATACACCCAGGACAGGGCACACACACTCACTCACACACACAAACACACTCTATATGGGGCAATTTCATTCATTCATTCATCCATCCATTATTTTCCACTCAATCCTCTACTAATTGTTGTGGGGGGTACCCTATGCCCATCCAGGGGAGTACGTTTTGGGTGCTGGGCAGATACACCCAGGACAGGGTGCCAATCTATCACTGGGCACACACTCACTCACACACACACTCTATATGGGGCAATTTATAGTATTTGGTTCATCAGGAATACATACATAAAGCTATGGTGGACTCAGGGATTGAACCTTTAACCTCCAGATTGTTAGCTCACCACTAAGCTACCACACCCATGACATGACAGCTCAATCATTAAATTAAGTTTTAATTAATTATTTCGCCAAAGATGAAAAAATAAATAAAACATATGTATACCAGGTGGCTTAGTGGTTAGCACGTTCGCCTCTCAGCGCTAGGGATTCCCGGTTCGAATCCCCATCTGGGTGGAGTTTCCATGTTCTCCCCGTGTCTGCGTGGGTTTCCTCCGGGTTCTCCGGTTTCTTCCCATAGTCCAAAAACATGGATCAAGTTAATTGAGTTCTCTAAATTGCCCCATATAGAGTGTGCTTGAGTGTGTACCCAACGATGGATTGGCGCCCTGTTCTGGGTCTATCTGCCCAGCGCCCGAGACGTTCTCCCCTGGATGGGCATGGGGAACCCCACCGCGACCCTAATAGAGGATAAAGCGGGAGATAATGAATGAATGAATGAATGAATGAATATGTATCCCAGCTGTTTGGGGACAGTTTGGGGAGGTGTTTTATGTCCCAGCATGACTGCACCCCATTACAGAAAGCAAAATAAGACAGTTGAATGAGTTCGCCCTGCATGGAGTGCTGTCCTCCACCCCATCAAACCCCATTAGGACGAACTAGAACAGGCCAAAGCCTCTAAATCCGATATTTAGTATTTTGTGACCTCACGAGTGCTTCATTTCCACAGTCACACTTCAAAATCATGTTAAAAGCTTCACCAAAAAAAACGCAGATGTTCATGAAAGATAGCTCATAATAACTGGACAAGCGGAGAATGGTGTCTTATAAAAGCTCCTGTAGGTGGAAATGTGTAAGTGTCTCACTAAATCTATCCTTAGGTTCTCAAATGAATGCACAACATGAAAAGTGCAGACAGGGTTCCACGTCTCCTCTGATGAATAATGCACAAGTTTTACGAAACGGTTCTTAATAAGTAAAAAGAAAGCAAAGCAAAGTATCTGAACTCGTTTAAAGTGTTCTGCTGTTCTCCAAAATCTTTTATACCGACGGTCCGAGTCACTCCATGTGCTCGCGTCAATAAGCATCCATCCATCCAACAATTATCCTCTGTTTTATCCTCTATTAGGGTCGTGGGGGGGTTCCCCATGCCCATCCAGGGGAGAACGTTTCGGGTGCTGGACAGATACACCCAGGACAGGACGCCAATCTATCACTGGACACACACTCACTCACACAGACACACTCTATATGGGGCAATTTGGAGAACTCAATAGACCGTGATCCATGTTTTTGGACGGTGGGAGCAAACCGGAGAACCCGGAGGAAACCCACACGGACAGGGAGAACATGGAAACTCCACCCAGATTGGGATTTGAACCGGGAATCCCTAGTGCTGAGAGGAGAACATGCTAACCACTAAGCCAAGTCTGCGAATAATAGAATAATAATTCATTCATTATCTTCAGCTTTATCCTCTATTAGGGTCGTGGGGGGGTTCCCCATGCCCATCCAGGAGAGAACGTTTCAGGCGCTGGGCAGATACACCCAGGACAGGGCGCCAATCTATCACTGGGCACACACACACTCTCTATATGGGGCGATTTGGTGCATTTAACTGACCTTGATCCATGTTTTTGGATTGTGGTAGGAAACCGGAGAACCCAGAGGAAACCCACACGAACACGGGGAGAACATGGAAACTCCACCCAGATAGGGATTCGAACAACATTAACAGAGTAGCACATGAGAATCCATCCATCCATTATCTTTTACTTCCATTACCGCTTTATCCTCTACTAGGGCCGCGGGGGGGCAGATACACCCAGGACAGGGTGCCAATCTATCACTGGGAACACACTCACAGAGACTCACATAAACACACTCTATTTGGGGCAATTTGGACAATTCATGATGCTTGATCCATGTTTTTGGACTGTGGTCCCAGAGGTTATCCCACGATGGATGAGGTCTTGTGGATGTTGTTATCTGAAATTGATTCATTCATTCATCCATTATCTTCCACTTTATCCTCTATTAGGGTCGTGGGGGGGGGGGGGGTTCCCCATGTCCATCCAGGGGAGAATGTTTCGGGTGCTGGGCAGATACACCCAGGACAGGGCGCCAATCTATCACTGGACATACACTCACACACACAGACACATTCTATATGGGGCAATTTAATTCATTCATTTATCCATCCTTTATCTTCCACTCAATCCTCTACTTTTGTTGTGGGGGGTTCACAATGTCCAGCCAGGGAATAATGTTCCAGGTGCTGGGCAGATACACCCAGGACAGGGCACACACACTCACTCACACACACACACACATAAACACACTCTATATGGGGCAATTTCATTCATTCATTCATTCAATCATTACTTTGGGAGGAAACCGGAGAACCCGGAAACCCCAGTGGACACGGGGAGAACATGGAAACTCCGAACCAGATAGGGATTCGAACCAGGAACGCCCCCCCACCTTCCATGACCCTAATAGAGGATGAAGTGGTAGATGATGGATGTAAGTCTTGCCACCCCAACACCCCAACACCCAAACACCCCAACACCCCAACACCCCAACACCATGTTCATGTGAAGCTGCTTATTCCGTCAATAAGAACAAATATCAGTGACGCTTCCAACAAGAAAAAACACGTCTACTCGCCTCTGGCATTTCATGTATATATTTTAGTGTGTGTATGTGAGTGTGTGTGTGTGTGTGTGTGTGTGTGTGCGCACACGATAAGCTGCATGGCATTAACTGCTCCGCTGACTTCTCCGCGGCCGTTTGCTCGCGCCCTGCCGCAACATTAAGTCCAGCGGTTTCAGCGGGGCCTTCATGAATAAAACCCTCCGCGGTCCTCGCATGATCCTTTTGTCAATCTGTGTCTCCATCCATCGTGTTCAGAGTCCATCAGGCTGTCAGATTCATCTTCAGCTCAGCCGGAGCCCTCATCCCAAACACGGCCCAATTAGAGGTCCCCCAGCTCCGAGATGCGTGAGGAACCCAGCACCTGCCCGTTTGATGCAGGAAGCACCGGTACCTGACAGCACGCTGGTGATGGACGTTCAGCCAAAAGAGGGAGATAAAGTAGACAAGTGTTCAGCGCGTGTCCACGTTCAGTGCCATGGGACAAAACCCCAAGCTCCTCTGACTTCCTGTACAGCTTTTTTTCTTCGCTTTAGATCGTTTCCCTATGCAGTGTTATTAGGATCAGACTCTCGAGGCTGCAGTTGGCATTTCCCGGCAGTTAACTGTGATGTTTCAATGTCCAATTTCGTACTGTGTTAATAGTTGCAAATTGTATTATGGTGCATCATGCAGCTCACTCCACCTCCCTCAGGGAAGGTAATCGCTGCGAGTCTTCTCGAAATGAGGAAAATAGACGATATGGCCATCTGACTGACACGTAACTTAGTGAGAAAGACATTTCTCAACATCCTATTGAAGTTTTCCAACGTTTAGGGTGGTCGCTTTTAGCGGTGAGAAGCTTCAAAACCCATAATGTTTCCAAAAAGTCTTTAGGAGGCTCGTGATGATGTTAATTTCCATGTAATCGGTTGCTTCTTAGTGTTTTTCCATCCATCCATCCATTATCTCCCACTTTATCCTCTATTAGGGTCGTGGGGGGGGGGGTTCTCCATGCCCATCCAGGGGAGAACGTTTCGGGCGCTGGGCAAATACACCCAGGACAGGACACCAATCTATCACTATCACACACTCACTCACACAAACACACTCTATATGGGGTAATTTGGAAAACTATTGACCTTGAGCCATGTTTTTGGACTGTGGGAGGAGACCGGAGAACCCGGAGGAAACCCACATGGACATGGGGAGAACATGGAAACTCCACCCAGATTGGGATTCGAACTGGGAATCCCTAGTGCTGAGAGGAGAACATGCTAACCACCAAGCCACCGTGACACCCAGCACTTAACACCATCCATCCATCCATACATTATCTTCCGCTTTATCCTATATTAGGGTCGCGGGGGGGTTCCCCATGCCCATCCAGGTGAGAACGTCTCGGGCGCTGGGCAGATAGACCCAGGACAGGGTGCCAATCCATCGCTGGACACACACTCACTCACACAGACACACTCTATATGGAGCAATTTGGAGAATTCAATTGACTTGATCCATGTTTTTGGACTGTGGGAGGAGACTGGAGAACCCTGAGGAAACCCACATGGACACGGGGAGACATAGAAACTCCACCCAGATTGGGATTGGAACCGGGAATCCCTAGTGCTGAGAGGAGAACATGCTAACCACTAAGAGCACTTAACTCATTACTGGTTAAATGAAAGGGGACAGATATGGGGTTCTGTGCTGCGGTGGTGGAACGGCAGAGGAACACTACTGTGTGTTTTGTGCTGCCTGCGTCTCTCTCTCTCACTTGCTCACTCTCTCTCTCCACCAGCAGCACGTATGGCCCTGCATGTGCTGGCCCACGGCACCCGCTTCATCCATCATTACTATACTGAATCATCTCCCTGTCAATATCCCTCACTGCAATACATTACCGCCATGTGGACACTGTTAGCGCTAATGACATTCAGCGGTCCCCTCGGGCATAGAAAGAACCGAGAGAGAGTGAGAGAGGACCGACGGCAGGCACGGAGAACCAAAACAAACACTTGAGCCGGCGCAAAATCGTACAGAAACGTTGCTTTTCCATATGAAGCCGTCCGCCTCTGTTGCCATGGTAAATAATGAAAACACAGACTCCCGAACGTTAACATTCTGAACAGGTCGGCGCACGCTGCCTCTCATCGCGTTGGCTCCTCTGGTTTAATCATCTTACACAACGCTTCATTTAATATTACAATAAATGTTAGTACGTGTACGTGTGTGTGTGGGTGTGTGTGTGTGTGGGTGTGGGTGTGGGTGTGTGTGGGTGTGTGTACACAGCTGGGTGCTCTGATATTAACTCCCTGCCTCCCCAATAAATCAGCCAGACCAGTGTGCTTATCTCTTTTTGACACTCAGATCAATCTAGCTTTTAATCCCGAGCGCGCTCACACTGCGCCTCGCCTCCCGCCACACATCAAACACACGCCATCTCACTCGCCACAGCCTGCGCGTGTCCAATTCAAAGTCAAAGCTGGAGAATGGAGAACTGATCCTCCAGATGATACTCGCCAAATAAGCCAGTAAAGCGGGAGATGCCCGCTGCTGTCTTATCCACTCAAACATTCTTAATAATGAAAGATGTGTGATTTGTGAACAAGAAACCAGACAGAAGGGCGAGAGATAATAAAGTGCATATATGAGGTGCTCATATTAGTGTCTGCCAAACGAGATCAGATTGCTTTCTTGCTTTCTACAGGTCTGGCAGGACGGGGGACGCTACAGGGATGCAAAAATTCAGACAACACTGACATCCAAAGAACACAGAGAGAGTTTCTGTAGAACTGATAATAATAATAATAATAATAATAATAACAATAATAATAGGGCGGCATGGTGGCTTAGTGGTTAGCACGTTCGCCTCTCAGCGCTAGGGATTCCCGGTTCGAATCCCCATCTGGGTGGAGTTTGTGTCTGCGTGGGTTTCCTCCGGGTTCTCCGGTTTCCTCCCACAGTCCAAAAACATGGATCAAGTTAATTGAGTTCTCCAAATTGCCCCATATAGAGTGTGTCTGTGTGAGTGAGTGTGTACCCAGCGATGGATTGGCGCCCTGTCCTGGGTCTATCTGCCCAGCGCCCGAGACGTTCTCCCCTGGATGGGCATGGGGAACCCCACCGCGACCCTAATATAGGATAAAGCGGAAGATAATGGATGGATAATAAATAAATGAATAAATAGTTTAAGACAGGGACTCGCAGCACGGTGGCTTAGTGGTTGGCATGTTCTCCTCTAAGCACTAGGGATTCCCGGTTCGAATCCCCATCTGGGTGGAGTTTCCATGTTCTCCCCGTGTCTGCGTGGGTTTCCTCCGGGTTCTCCGGTTTCCTCCCACAGTCCAAAAACATGGATCAAGTCAATTGAATTCTCCAAATTGCCCCATATTGAGTGTTTGTGTGTGTGAGTGAGTGAGTGTGTGCCCAGTGATGGATTGGCGCCAGAAACGTTCTCCCCTGAATGGGCATGGGGAACAATTAAAATAAATAAATAAATAGTTTAAGACAGGGACTTGGTGGCTTAGGGGTTACCATGTTCTCCTCTCAGCTCTATCGATTCCTGGTTCAAATCCCAATCTGGGTGGAGTTTCCATGTTCTCCCCGTGTCCATGTGGGTTTCCTCCGGGTTCTCCGGTTTCCTCCCACAGTCCAAAAACATGGATCAAGTGAATTGAATTCTCTAAATTGCCCCAAATAGAGTGTGTCTGTGTGAGTGAGTGTGTGCCCAGCGATAGATTGGCGTCCTGTCCTGGGTGTATCTGCCCAGCGCCCGAAACGTTCTCCCCTGGATGGCCATGGGGAACCCCCCCGCGACCCTAGCACAGGATAAAGCAGAAGATAATGGATGGATGGAAGACAGGGACTCTAAACTCCCGACGTTTTTTTCCACATGAAGCAACAGGCTGCGATTGGCTTATAGATCAGCGACGGCAGATTTAATAAGACGTGCTGAAGGCATTAGTCTGTACATTAAATAATCTGGATGGCAGGGAGGAAATTACACAGCTGTAAGTGTTAAGCTGACAAACAGCTGAGCTGCTTCAGTGGTCCTGTCTGACACTAAAGATTATTTAAACGGGGACCACAGCTCATCGCAGGGAGCGTCCCAAAAGCCATCCTCAACGCGCCCGGGGCAAAAACGCAAAGTGCTTTAGCAAAATTACATCTTAATTAGCCACCTGGCATAACCAACCAATCAGAACCAACTAGCTTAATATGCGTCAGGATGCATCTGCTCAGGTAGGTGCTGAGGCATTCCCACAAAGCCCAAACTCCATTAAGAAGCTCTCATCGCATTTACCACAGCGATGATGCAAACTGATGAACATCCACCACGGCCGCAGAGGCAAATCCACATCGAGGAGGCTCGGACGCGAGGAACCGGACTGAACCTCAACACCACCCACTGCCAAAGAGAAGGGATATTAATACTGTGAGTGATGTATTTTACCCGCAGTGCTCACAAAGAGAGGAATTTGCCCTCCAGATTTAACCCATCCATGCTGTATATACCCCGTGTACTGGATCAAGGGGAAGATGATGACCAAACGAATACTCGAAATAGTACAAATGTACTACAACGTACAAAAGTGATCACACAAATTTGCCGCAGTGCTCCCCCTGAAATGACATACCTATAGACAAAAGCATCGGGAGGGACACCCACAGGAGACGTTGTTTGTTCTTTTTTAAGGTGGAACGACGACCTCGGCAGACGACCGGCGACAGGTCCTTGAGGATTACAGGTCACAGCGGGTTATTACATCATGCGCCGGTCTGGATAACACATCCTACATGTTTTTAGTTCCACTACATTATCAGTCGTGTGTCTTCTGTTTCAGAATCCACTCTGGGATATATTTATATATATATATATAGGCGCCACGGTGGTATTGTGGTTAGTATGTTATCCTCTCAGCGCTTGGGATTCCCGGTTCAAATCCCCATCTGGGTGGAGTTTCCATGTTCTCTTGTGTCTGCGTGGGTTTCCTCCGGGTTCTCCAGTTTCCTCCCACAGTCCAAAAACATGGATGAAGTCAATTGAGTTCTCCAAATTGCCCCATATAGAGTGTGTCTGTGTGAGTGAGTGTGTGCCCAGCGATAGATTGGCGCCCTGTCCTGGGTGTATCTGCCCAGCGCCCGATAAAGCGGAAGATAATGGATGGATATATATATATATATATATATATATATATATATATATATATATATATATATATATTCATCCATTATCTTCCACTTTATCCTCTACTATAGTCGTGGGGGGGTTCCCCATGCCCATCCAGGGGAGAACGTTTCGGGCGCTGGACAGATACACCCAGAACAGGGCGCCAATCTATCGCTGGGCACTCACTCACTCACACAAACACACTCTATATGGGGCAATTTGTATAATTCAATTGACCTTGTTTCAATTGACCATGTTGATCCATGTTTTTAGACTGTGGGAGGAAACCGGAGGACCCGGAGGAAACCCACGCGGACACGGGGAGAACATGGAAACTCCACCCAGATGGGGATTCGAACCGGGAATCCCTAGCGCTGAGAGGAGAACATGCTAACCACTAAACATCGTGCCAATTAAAAAAAAAAAAATTGTGTGTGCTTTTGTTTCAATTGCTACACCATTCGAGGTTTTGCGCAGGCAGCTAGTTAGGGCAGTTGGGCTGTAATTTCCCGGCTCTCAGTAGTCGTCACCCGGTCTGGAAGTGCTCAGTAATGACGGAGGAGTCTCTCTCCTGTGTGCCATCAGAATGGCTTTAAAGCTGTTGTTTCAGGGTGAAATGTTTCCATAATGGAGCGCTAAGAGAGCCGCTTTGGAGCATGTTACTCTGAGGTATGACATGCTGAGCATCCTTTTTCATTTTTAATCAGCTCGTTCCTATAGATGATGCACCAGGACACTCCATAGTTCAGGTATCAACAATTGCACTCAGGAAATGCCACACACACACACACACACACACACACACACACACACACACCCAAATACAGACGCACAGCTCTTCTTATACCAAAGATCGACAAATTTACTGCTAAGTGTATCGTTTACAGGCAGCTAGGGATTCCCGGTTCGAATCCCCATCTGGGTGGAGTTTCCATGTTCTCTCTGTGTCTGCGTGGGTTTCCTCCGGGTTCCTCCCACAGTCCAAAAACATGGATCAAGTCAATTGAGTTCTCCAAATTGCCCCATATAGAGTGTTTGTGTGAGTGAGTGTGTATCCAGTGATAGATTGGCGTCCTGTCCTGGGTGTATCTGCCCAGCGCCCGAAACGTTCTCCCCTGGATGGGCATGGAGAACCCCCCCCCCCCCCGCGACCCTAATAGAGGATAAAGTGGAAGATAATGAATGGATAATAAATAAATAGTTTAAGACAGCGACTCGCAGCATGGTGGCTTTGTGGTTAGCATGTTCTCCCCTCAGCACTAGGGATTCTCGGTTCGAATCCCAATCTGAGTGTGTGAGTGAGTGTGTGCCCAGTAATAGATTGGCGTCCTGTCAAGGGTGTATCTCCCCAGCGCCCGAAACGTTCTCTCTTGGATGAGCATGGGGAACCCCCCTCCCCGCAACCCTAATAGAGGATAAAGCGGAGGATAATGAATGAATGTATTGTTTACATTTATAACTAATAGACATATTTACAGACACCTTATAGCTCATGCTACCAGTGGACTCAGGGTACTTATTGTTTATCGACCTATAAAAATTGTAAATAGTCTATTGTATTTATCGCAAATTTGTATCGCACATGCACAATTATGTTGTGTGGTTTACTCTGTACTGTACACCTCTGTATATGGATAAAATGACAATACATACGTACTTGAGCTGGATTTCAGCCTGCGAACCTCATAACGTCGGCAAACGCCACAATTATTTCTGTTTTGCCTCAAACCATCAGAGCAAATCTGTGAGCGAGTGTCAGGTCCACTTTGACAAAACACTGAGGATCAGGGTGACCTGCGAAGATAGCTCAAAAGCAGACTGTACCATTATGTATCTATCCTGATTAACCTGCAGAATCATATTTAAAGATGGAAAATGCACGTATGACTTTAAAATAGGTGGCACGGTGGCTTAGTGGTTAGCACGTTCTCCTCTCAGCGCTAGGGATTCCCGGTTCGAATCTCCATTTGGGTGGAGTTTCCATGTTCTCCCCATGTCCGCGTGGGTTTCCTCCGGGTTCTCCGGTTTCCTCCCACAGTCCAAAAACATGGATCAAGTCAATTGAGTTCTCCAAATTGCCCCATATAGAGTGTGTCTGTGTGAGTGAGTGTGTGCCCAGCGATGGATTGGCACCCTGTCCTGGGTCTATCTGCCCAGCGCCCCAAACGTTCTCCCCTGGATGGCCATGGGGAACCCCCCCGCGACCCCGATAGAGGATAAAGTTGAAGATAATGGATGGATGGAATCCCAATCTGGGTGAAGTTTCCATATTCTCGTATCCTTTAAGTCTCGTATGACTTTAAAATAGGTGGCATGGTGGCTTAGTGGTTAGCACGTTCTCCTCTCAGCGCTAGGGATTCCCGGTTCGAATCTCCATTTGGGTGGAGTTTCCATGTTCTCCCCGTGTCCGCGTGGGTTTCCTCTGGGTTCCACCCCAGTCCAAAAACATGGATCAAGTCAAGTGAGTTCTCCAAATTTCCCCATATAGAGTGTGTATATGTGTGAGTGTGTCCCCAGCGATAGATTGGCGCCATGTCCTGGGTGTATCTGCCCAGCGCCCGAAACGTTCTCCACTGGACCCCAATATAGGATACAGCGGAAGATAATGGATGGACTTTCTGTTAAAACCCTAAAACGTACCTTCAAGCTTACTCCATGCATATGAAGCAAGCTTGAAACCAGCACCGAGTTCTAGAACCCTTAAACACAGTGCAGAAGTAAAATCCATCCAGTGCATGCTCAGTGATTTGCTTTCAAGCAGCAAACCCTCTGCTTTCATATTAACTGGAAAAGAAATGGCTCTTCATAAAAGATGCATTCAGAAGGGAAAATGACGAAAAGCCCCAGTCCCCCTGAGAGGGTTCATTTATTTGTAGAATAGAAGTCTGAATTTATTAAGGTGATTTGTACATAGAACAAGAGTACTTGGACTGCAGCACATACACGACATAACGACGCGGGCCGACCGAGGCCACGCCCCGGAGGAGTGAGACGGGTCGGTGAGGGACTGCTTCCTTCTCTGAAACTCCTTTCTACAACCAACAGGACGTTGAAAGACAAGGGACAGTATATAGGCCTGGTTTCACAGAACGGTATAATCCCGCCATTTCCGACCGACTCGCTGTTCAAACTAAGTGCTCGTTTTCGAATAAGAACTGAACTCGGTCCGGGGTCAAAGAATCCAGCCCTTGTCTTTGTGTTTTCATGGCACCTGCAACTCAAAGGAACAAGACATTCATCGCCAGTACTCCTCGCTCTGAAAGATGACAAAAGCACTGAGTGTGTAAAAGCCCCACTCATGACACCTGCCACCCGAAAGAAAAGCATGTTCACAGTTATTTAGGAGACATTCGCTAGCAATGCCTTAAAAAAAACAAAAAAAATAAACCAAAAACGTACAAATACTTACACGTTCACATGTTATTCAGCAGCGAGAGTAAAGAAGACGGAAACACGAACCCAAACAACAGACTACGTCTGGCTTCTTTTACTTATAAACAAACGTCCTGTAGCTGTGAGGTTGTTGAATATGTTCAGGGAACATTTCAGTCGGTGTCCTGAAATGATCCTCCATCAAGTGATATTGAAAAATAGAACTGAGCTCTTAAACCTGGGAGAACAAAAATAACCTGTAAGTGTATTTCTCATATGTGATGGTAGCAAGTAACCACTTTCACTACCCATACTACCCATTACGGGAACGCAGCTAATGAAATACTAGTATTTACAAAAGTAGTAATAGCATTAATATAGCATACGGTAAGCAACTGACCGTCCGGTGAATCGGCTCGTCGTAAAACATGATTAAGAGGTACGCTGCAGCTGAACTGTCCCTCTGGGCCGGACCCAGGTCGCCAAGCCATTACAATATCCGTCAGAGTATTGCAATACTTAAAATAGATTCTGAATAGATCATTGTCACATTGCCGTTGGATGGTAAATACAGTGGGATTTTGAGGAGTTCACTGCTGAGGACCGTGGTTCTCCGCCCGGTACCGTTCAGGTAGGTAGACTGCGTTAGATGGCAAGCTTACGTCGGCATTAGAGTTTGCTCTTAATGGAAAAAAACAAACTAATAAACAAGAGTCTATACATAACTGCTTATAAATACCAAAGACAGTCGCGCGTGTGTGTGTGTGTGTGGTGACGAGCAAGATATGCCTGTATCCTGATTTCAATCGATAAACAATAATAAAGTCACTGGTTTTTGATCTTGACACTGAATGACATCCACCACAGTAAAAAGTAGCACCATCTGAGGTAAATGGCATGTGTGCTGGTAGCACCATCAACCAGAGAAAACCAAAAAAGAACCAACCGGACAATACGGACGAACTGATCTGCTGCACGAAGCCTGAAACACAATATTCAGATAGTCAGGAGATGTGAGGAAACCATCGAAGAACCGGTCTGAACTGGTCATCTCGGCCGGTTGAGGAAAGCAAAAACGGCAGAACATCGAAAAATCACCGAAAGAATAAAAAAATAAAGTCCACAACACACTCGATTCATTTACAAATCTCTGCACGTACGGAGTCGCTGTGAATGACGCACATAACTAAAGTGACATGATTAGCCATGAGGTAGGATTCTGATAGTACATGTTTCATTGCCACCTACAAATCTTCCGACCTGATTGTGTAGCTAAATGCTTATCAAAAATATGTCTCCCATTCCGGTAAAGCTCCGTTTTTAAAGAACCCGCTCCGAGCTGGAGTCTAACAGTGACTTGGACTGAACGAGGAACCTGCAGTGTGAACAGGAAGAGCTGGGTTAAACCAAAAGATCCAAATAAAGACGAGGCAGAATCGATATGTTGATGGGTGGGTCCTCAGCATTTGGAGACTCTTTGCGTGTGGCGTTACAAAAGCGATCCTAATTATTATTACATCTTAAAGACAGATTAGCAGAATACATGTTCTCCCTGTTCCCCTTTCGGCATTAAAAAAAAAACAAAATCCAAACTGCCAAAGCATGTTCAACGACGAGTTTTTAAAACGTGAAAGTACTGTACTCACAAAGCCACCACTGAAGGCTCACCGCCTTCGCAGACGACTCTCAAGAAAGAGTCTGAGAACTATGGCAAGCTCAGCTGAACATCGGGTAAAGCTAGTTTTCTGATCGGCAAAGACGATTACAATAAAATATATTTAGCCTCTGGTTCCGAGCCTACACCACTCAGGACAGTAACCTCGGGGTGGGCCATATTTGTGCAAGTTTATATCAGGCTAAACCTCACCGCCTCAACTTCCACTTTGGCTTATGTTGACCCCTTCACCCGAAGAACGTTACGATACCCAACACCTACGTACATTCAAATATAAGTATATAAAACCTAATAAAATAGCTCACGGTGTAATGATCCCCAAGCATGACGCATTTGGCCTCACGATTTCACAGATGTTTTCTCCCGCCTCCCTTCAGCATCCCGATTATTTGGGCTGGAGGGAGCGGAGCAGCTCGAAAGTACGAACACAAACAAGACCAGATGAAGAAGTTCACTAGTGCAGAAGAGAGGATAGTTATCTCAGAGAGGTGTACCGGTTTGCTTTTGGAGCTTCGAAGCAACTAAGAACTAAAGTTTTAGCATGGCAACAGCCTATATAGCATATTCTGTACATTTCACAGTCACAGTTTGCCCTGTTACAGGGTTTACAACTGAAAGGACGTTCCATTGTTTATAGCCATATTGCAAGTGAACGCCGTTCCCTCGGAGCCTTCGGGAAAGGACTGCTTCTCAAGGCAACGTCGCTGACGAATCTCATTACAAAAGGATGATCACAGGGATTGTCAGGTTCTTTTGGCTATCATACATCAGCCTAGTAGAGCTGGTGCATTTCCAGTGTACCCACACACCACCGAGCATCAGAACAGAATAGTACGGATTCAATTAGTGGGTGGACGAAAAGCATACGGCACACGACATACAAAGTCCCACAGAAATATACCATACGTTTTAACACCAGAAGTGTCCAACATTGAAATTCTGGAGGTATTTCTAGAAAACATCCACGAGTAGAAAGAAATTACAGATGCATCTATGGTGCAACCTGACCGCCCCATACCCCCACCTCCCTCCCTCCCCACTTTGGAGTTACGAAAGTGCTAATATTTTTGATTGGCCATTTTTAAGACAAAAAAAATAAAAAATAAAAATCATACATATGGAGAGACGATGCAAAAGCACTCAATGACCTAAAAGCCAAAAGGCAATCTAAATATCGAAGTGGACTAAAGCCGTCTGCGTAATTATTTTTAACCATAAAGACCCATTACATGTCCATCATTATGACATAGCTGTCCTTAAGATTAAAGTGCTGTCGTATACGGTGACCACATCTGCTCCGATTTAAAGCCCACTTCCGGAAAAACAGGGCCGCGAAACAAAAAGAAGTGAAATGAGCCTCTTTGAAACATCGCTCACAGTGACGGGATGGAAGGAGGTCTTGCGGCACGGCGAAAGCTGACAACCGTAAATTAGCCATTGTATTTCAATGGTGACTTTGCTTCTTTGACAGCGTTCCGTTACAGACAATGCATTTGTGATGAGCCCTGTGTTCTTGTTCACACGAGCTGTACTTAAGCAAAGCTGCACAAAAAAAAAAAAAAAAAAAAAAAAAAAAAAAAAAAGAGACTGAGAATGATTTAACAAACGGACGAAAAAAAGGTAAAGGATGGAATCGTGATCCGCAGAGACGGACAGGGGCGTTGCAGGATAAGGTGCAGCCTGGATACAGATCAATACTTGTCCACGACGAACGATATCTAACATGTCCAAATATACAGTAACGTCTCCCCTCGTAAAGGATCGAGTTGATAAGAAAGCAAATAAAACAGCGATGAGAGGAAGTAAAAGTGAGGAGACAGGCAGGCCTGAGAGGCAGACTGGTTGATTCACAGTTAGCGTTGCGTGGTCACAGTCGAGAACTCGCCAGTTCGTCCTGGAGAGCCACAAGAAACAAAAAGCCGAGGGATCGATAAATCAAGTCGGGGGGGAGATGAAACCTTTCGAACGAAAGAAACCCAAGAATGGATGGCATGGCTTGCTGAATGTGTCACTATATACTTTATCACCTCCACTAATTTCACCTCCGACGGGGTGTGGAGACGCTCCAAAGGGCTGCCTTTGGTTTGGACATCCGTCCGTTTTGCAGATCTGAAGAACAAAAAAGGGACTTTTTCAAAACAAGCGCTGCCATCAGGTTTACCCACATCCACACAGAAGAGGCCCGCTGATTCACACACACACACACACACACACACACACACACACACACACACACACAAAAGTGCAGCTTAAACAGTATCAGCTCAATTTTCACAGTTTGCCTTAAAAAAAAAAAAAAAAAAAAAAAACAGCTAGGTGGCCGATTTAGCACTTCTATCCATCCATACTAGGGTCGCGGGGGGGGTTCTCCATGCCCATCCAGGGGAGAATGTTTCGGGCGCTGGGCAGAAACACCCAGGACAGGGTGCCAATCCATCTCTGGGCACACACACACTCACACAGACACATACACACTCTATATGGGGCAATTTGGAGAACTTAATTGACATTGTTCCATGTTTTTGGACTGTGGGAGGAAGCCGGAGAACCCGGAGGAAACCCGCACTGACACGGGGAGAACATGGAAACTCCACCCAGATTGGGATTCGAACACAATCTATATGGGGCAATTTGGAGAATTCAATTGACATTGATTCATGTTTTTGGACTGTGGGAGGAAACCCACATGGACACGGAAACTCCACCCAGATTGGGATTGGAACTGGGAATCCCTAGCACTGAGAGGAGAACATGCTAAACACTAAGCCACCGTGCCCCCAATTTAGCACTTGTTGCTTAAAAAAAAAGAACAAAAAACTCCAAAAAAACCACATTTAACAACCTAATGAATACCCCCCCCCCCTCACACCTCTGTCACCTTAATAACCAAATGCAGTTCTGATGGGTACGGACTTTTAAGCCATTAACCGAATACACAAACCAAATGTTTTACCCGTTATTAAACCATTTTACGAGTTACTACAAATCAATTTAACCGAGACTTGTACCTTGTGTCTCAGCTGGACAGACAAAGCATCCAGGACTGCTACTACTTACTAAACATTCCCTGCAAAACGCCATATTTTTGCGCGAGTCACATTATTTTCTTTTATTTAGTAAGGTATTAGAACTGTGGGTGGCATGGTGGAGTAGTGCTTAGCACGTTCTCCTTTCAGCACCAGGGATCCAGGTTAGAATCCCTCCCCGTGTCCAGTTTCCTCCCACAATCCAGACAACAACAATAAAAACAAGGGTTTGAGGTACAGCTAGCTGCACCAAATTGCCCCTATATGGTACGTGTGTGCCAAACGACAGCCGCCTGTGCGGCGCCGGAAACGTGCCGCCCTGGATGGGCATGGGGGACCTGCTCCCCCCCCTCCTGCAGACCCAGCATAGGATTAAACTAAATGGCTTAGCGCTTGTGAAGCATTCTGGTGACTCATGATTTAAATAATCAGCAGCAGCTCGAGTGAGAGAGGCAGATTAAAGAGAATACAGCGGGGGGGGGGGGGGGGGGGGGGGGGGGGGTAGTCCATGTGCTGATGTGAACCATCTACTCAACTTTCCCTAGCAACCAATCACTTCACCTGCAGTAATTCATTCATTCATTATCTTCCGCTTTATCCTATATTAGGGTCGCGGGGGGGTTCCCCATGCCCATCCAGGGGAGAACGTTTCGGGCGCTGGGCAGATACACCCAGGACAGGGCGCCGATCTATCGCTGGGCACACACTCACTCACACAGACACACTCTATATGGGGCAATTTGGAGAACTCAATTGACTTGTTCCATGTTTTTGGACTGAGGGAGGAAACCGGAGAACCCGGAGGAAACCCACGCGGACACGGGGAGAACATGGAAACTCCACCCAGATTGGGATTCGAACCGGGAATCCCTAGTGCTGAGAGGTGAACGTGCCAACCACTAAGCCACCGTGCCGCCTACCTGCAGTAATTCATTCATTCATTCATTATCTTCCGCTTTATCCTCTATTAGGGTCGCGGTGGGGTTCCCCATGCCCATCCAGGGGAGAACATCTCAGGCGCTGGGCAGACAGACCCAGGACAGGGCGCCAATCCATCGCTGGGCACACACTCACTCACACAGACACACTCTATATGGGGCAATTTGGAGAACTCAATTGACTTATTCCATGTTTTTGGACTGAGGGAGGAAACCGGAGAACCCGGAGGAAACCCACGCGGACACGGGGAGAACATGGAAACTCCACCCAGATTGGGATTCGAACCGGGAATCCCTAGTGCTGAGAGGGGAACGTGTTAACCACTAAGCCACCGTGCCACCTACCTGCAGTAATTAAGTTATTTAATTAGTTTTTTAAGCTAGTATCCAGTAACGATACTCGTTTCAGTAACTTGCATAAACAATCAAAATAAAAAACGTTTTAAAACGTTCACAGTGACGAGATGAACCCGAAGTAACCTTTGGCTTTTGAGGCGATTGGATTTCATAATGTGGCTTGATGCCATGGGGGTTAGTGGTCTCAGAAAAACAAGGTCCTGAATTTGCATGTTCTCTGCGTCTGTGGGGGATTCCTCCACGTTCTCCTGTTTTCACTCATGGTACGAAACCATACCACTAAACTGTATCTAGATGCGTTGTAAAGGTTTTATGCCCTCTAAAGGTTTTCCTGCCTAGAACAAATCAGGATGAGCAGCTTAGAAAAATAAAATAGAGGTATTTCATTATATATATATAATATTACTGGAACTTATGCGGAAGTTTTTATTTTATTTTATTAGAAACAAACGCTAATAAACGGGGGAATTACAACCAAGGAGCCAAATGTTGTGGTTCTTTGCCTGCAATTCGATACAAAAAAGTATATTTCTTTTAAATATAAATGGCTTTAATAATTTAGAGTAATTTAGAATAAATTTGGAGTGCAATCCCACAATTCATTACTGACAAAATATAACTCATGCCTTCTTTAAAATTTAATGAATGAGGTTTTTAAGTCTAAAATTTCTTTAGTTTTTATTAGATCATCATTAACGTGGGGAGATCTAACAGTGTTCGTCTCTTTATAATGAATTTGCAACAATAACTGGGGTTAGAACTCGGCTTTATATCCGAATATGAAGGTTGGATTTCAGCGCAGATGTCAAGCACCGAGTCAAATGTCTAAATGACTCCTTTGATGCGTTTGATTTTAAACAGAATGTGGAATTGTCCTCGTTTCCAACCAGTCCTTTACCTTCTCCCTCTATTCGGAAAGTTTGTAAACCTCAGTCCAACTGCAAAAGCCAAATGGTATCACTTTAGCATCAACAATAATAAATACTATAGTTACATCAGTACTACTGTCTTAATTGGCTATAATTGCATCAGTTGTAAAAACAGAGCACTGTTTGTTAGTGTTTGCTCGATCTAAAACCCGCAAATCTAAAAATCGACTAATTTGTGCCCACTCTCTTATCGTTTCCTTTTTTGAACTGGATTGTTATCAACTCGAGTCAGAATTCAACTTCTGAGGTAAATAGTATGCACAGTGACCACAACCTGAAGATCTGACCAGCGAAACGCCACAGATTAATGAGATTAAATGTGACTGGATTAATTATTCTGGTAATTAAAAGGTAGTGAATTTCACAATTACAAGGAGATAAAAGCATTTTGAAAACGTCAAGATTTTGTTGACTCGTTAACATAGTAATCTGAATGAAGCGAATAAATTACACGAGGAATTGGGTTTTTTTTTTTTTTTTAACCTGAAGGGACATTTGCTGCCATGTCACTAGTACCTATAGGTTGAGCTAAATAAAATATATATATACTTTTTTTTTCAGAGCATCATATATATATATATATATATATATATATATATATATATATATATATATATATATATATATAAGTTTTGAAGGATTAAAAACCTTTTCATTAAGACATTTCGGGGAACATACCCTGTTCAGAGACGCATGGTAACCTAGTACATGCTAATAGCTGAATCCTGCAAGTTTCCACATACCCCTTATGTTTTAAAGAACCTCCTCCTTAAAACAGAACAGTTCTTTTGAAAAGAAGCTTTTCTTTTTAACCTCAGGAAACAGGACATGTTCTGACACAGAACACCAGCCAGTCTGCGAATGCACTTTGTTTTCTACCGTGATTTAAAGGATCTCTCCTGTCAGACATACACCTAACAAACTAACCACACCCTCTTTAGTAACACCCATTCCAAGTTTTAAAGCAGCACTCTCCCCCCCCCCAACCCCATTCCACACAATCATCCACTCACTGCACACATGCAAACGA
This sequence comes from Corydoras sp. C115, assembly GCA_019802505.1. NCBI lineage: Eukaryota > Metazoa > Chordata > Actinopteri > Siluriformes > Callichthyidae > Corydoras > Corydoras sp. C115. The sequence continues at coordinate 963,080 of JAFMOC010000135.1, forward strand.
ACCTCTCCCGACAGCGGCCCGTGTGGTTTGTGGGTAAAACTGTTAGAACAGGCTCGGAGATTTCAGGGGCCGCTAGAAGTTTAAAAAAAAAAAAAAAAAAAAAAAAAAAAAAAAAAAAAAGGCCTCACTGCGGGCATCTGTGAATCTAAACATGGCAGCGCAGGTGATCGGGTGAAGCTTTCTCTCCCCCACAGCAGTCCATGGAGAGTGGGATGAGCTATGGCGAAGCCGGAGCAGGCCCCTACACGCCGTCATAGAAGTTCTCCATTTTCACCGTTTGCCTTATGAGGAGTTTGGACTCTCGCCGTTCCTCATTCTTGATGGATTTGTTAATATCCATGATCTTTTCACAGATGTATTTGTTCACTTTGGATAACCGCTGGGTGATCTCGGCGCTGTCGGCTGTTTCCTGGGACACGCGGTCGTACAAGCACTCTGAAAAGACATTTTGGATTAGGACTGCGGTTTCACAAAGAATGATCGCACACTGGGTGCTGTGTATTAATAGAGGAATAATTAGCATGTATGAGCTTGTTCATTACTCAAAAACAGACAGGAAATACCTAAAGCGATACACTGACTCAATACCCCAGCGAGGCATTATAAGTAAGTTTGTAAATGAGCGCTCCGACACATTGAGACACTGAACAAAAACAACAGAAGATTATTAATACGTGGAGCGTTTGGATAATAAGAGGCTCGAAGGCAGAAATCTGAAGTTCTGGGTGGGTGATCTGGCAAGAGATGATCATCGGACTATTTTTCTCAGACATGATCAAGATTGCATTTATTTTAGACTAATTTGCTAATTATTGAACAGTACAGTGCTAATGGGATACATCCTTTAATCATTAAATCTTTTGGTTCCCATTAAGTCCCATTGCAAAGGGTTTATCTAATCAGGTACTTATGACCGTATGCTTCCATCAAAACACATTATGCTATATTTATATTTCTAATATATATATATATATATATAGGGGCGGCACAGTGGCTTAGTGGTTAGCATGTTCTCCTCTCAGCACTAGGGAATCCCGGTTTGAATCCCCATCTGGGTGGAATTTCCATGTTCTCCCCGTGTCTGCATGGGTTTCCTCCGGGTTCTCCAGTTTCCTCCCACAGTCCAAAAACATGGATTAAGTCAATTGAATTCTTAAAATTGCCCCATATAGAGTGTGTCTGTGTGAGTGAGTGTGTGCCCAGCGATGGATTGGCACCCTGTCCTGGGTCTATCTGCCCAGCGCCCGAGACGTTCTCCCCTGGATGGGCCTAACCCTAACCCCACCGCGACCCTAATGGAGGATTTAGCAGGAGATAATGAATGAATGAATATATATATATATATATATATATATATATATATATATATATATATATATATATATATATATATACACAGTTGTGATCAAATTTATTCAACCCCCACTGAAATAAAGTGTTTTGGCCAGTTTGACATTGATTTGGATCATTTCAGTCATCTTATTTACAATTATATCAAAGAGGCACTTATAAATTAGACAAATATAACATAATATTTATGATGGAATAACCACAAATGTCTTTACTGTGCTCACATCATTATCAGTTTTATTCAACCCCCTAGTGACATTATTTTTTAGTACTTAGTACAACATCCTTTTCCAGTTATGACAGCTTTCAAGCGTGAAGCATAGCTTGACACAAGTGTCTTGCAGCGACCTATGGGTATCTTAGCCCATTCTTCATGGGCAAAAGCCTCCAGTTCAGTCACATTCTTAGGCTTGCGCACTGCAACTGCCTTCTTTAGGTCCCACCAGAGGTTCTCAATTGGATTTAAGTCTGGTGATTGCGATGGCCACTCTAGAATGTTCCAGCCTTTCATGTTCAACCATGCTCTAGTGGACTTGGATGTGTGCTTCGGATCATTGTCCTGTTGGAAGGTCCAACATCTCCCAAGCCGCAGGTTTGTGACTGACTCCATCACATTTTCCTCCAAGATCTCCTGGTACTGAAGGGAATTCATGGTACCCTGCACACGTTGAAGCTTTCCTGTACCATTAGAAGCAAAACAGCCCCAAAGCATAATTGACCCCCCGCCATGCTTCACAGTAGGCAAGGTGTTCTTTTGTTCATAAGCCTGGTTCTTCCTCCTCCAAACATAGCGCTGGTCCATTGTCCCAAACAGTTCTAATTTAGTTTCATCTGACCACAGTACACTGTCCCAAAACCTTTGTGGCTTGTCCACATGACTTTTGGCATACTGCAGTCGACTTTTCTTGTTCTTTGGAGTCAGCAAGGGGGTGCGCCTGGGAGTTCTGGCATGGAGGTCTTCGTTATGCAGTGCGCGCCTTATTGTCTGAGCTGAAACTTCAGTGCCCACATCTGACAGGTCTTTTTTCAGTTCCTTAGCAGTCACGCGGGGATTTTTCTCCACATTACGCTTCAGGTAGCGCACAGCAGTCGCGGTCAGGATCTTCTTTCTGCCACGACCAGGTAACGTTTCCACTGTGCCCTTTAACTTGAACTTGCGAATGATACTTCCGATAGTGTCTCTTGGAATATTTAACAACTTCGCAATCTTTTTATATCCATTGCCATTCTTGTGAAGAGCAATAACCTCTTCTCTTGTCTTCTGGGACCATTCTCTTGCCTTCACCATGCTTGTAAACACACCAGTAGATGTCTAGAAGGAGCTGAGTATCACAGTCCTTTTAAATCTGCCTAATTGGTGCTTATCATGCTTGATTGCTGCTCGTTGACATCCACAGGTGTTTTCAATACCTGATTGAAAACACTGGAATGAACCTCTGTTCTTATGAGTGGTAGTTGTAAAGGGGTTGAATAATTGTGTCAATGAAGAAATCACAAAAAGGCCATTTAATACTTTATGACAAAAACAATTGATGCTATCTTAGTTGCATTTAGTTCTTTAACAAGTCCTTGTAAGATTTCATTATGAACACAATTACAAATGTGCACTGAATTCCATAAAACCCTTCGCAGCATTGGGGGTTGAATAAATTTGATCACAACTGTATATATATATATATATATATATATATATATATATATATATATATATATATATATATATATATATAGTTGAATATTCCATATTTATAGGTGTGTGTGTGTATATATATATATATACAGTATATTCATAGTTGTATATTCTATTATATTTTACATATCTATACTGTATTTATATCTCATTTTATTCTTTAAAATTTAAGTTCTAACTTTAAAAGAACAGGGTAAATGGGGTCCGTGAGCCATAATTTCATTTTTGTCTCATGTACCACATGTGATATGAATGATAATGAAATTTTCTTGAATCTTAAATTATCTTAATGATCTTAAGTCCCAGGGGGAAATTGCAGAAATAAGTGCATCAATATACTGTAATATAGTCAAATAATAAAGTTTTCAAAAATAATTAGTGGCTTACAATTTAAATAAAAATATACAACAAAAAAGTAGTGTTGCGGAGGCATAGAGATTTATAGATTTTACATTATTGCACTGAAACCTATAGCAAATATATATATAAATATAACAGCTGATTCCTGAGGTATTATTTATAAATTGTGTTTTGTAATTTGGCCACTAGACATTTTTTGCTAGAGAAACCGATATCCTGTTACTCAGCGATCAATTTTTACTTTTTAAAAAAAAGGGACTAGTGACGTCACGGAAGACCAGTTCATTAACAACTTTGCTTTTAATAAATGCTTTCATGAGGTGTTTTATAAAAAGCAATAAGGCACTCGAGGTTGCGTGTCATTGTGAATAAACAATGTACAAAACGTTGTAACTGAACTTCGCTACGTGTCAGGCCTAACAACTCCTCGTTCCAGTGATTTAATAACAATAACACACGCCCTCTTACGCCTTTCTGCTTTATTAAGTATCGCTTCATAATGAGATTATTTGCACAAGAAATGCTGTTAACACATTTCCATGCAATGAACACCTCTGCTTCTGATCCACAGCTGTTTCAAGGACAGTTCCGGCAGACACGTCTTTTTAAAAGTGAGCTAGAAGGCAAAAGGCTGGTAAAAGCCCGACGATACTTTGTGTGCATGGCCTTTGTTTCATTACAATGCAGAAGGTTGAGCACATTTTGTAAATATATTCTGTGAGGGTTGCAATCTTTTCTGCGGCTCACGAGCCGGCCTCTGCCACCGCTCAGAGAAAGCCTCTGCTGCAGGTCCCTGAAAACAGGTTTTGCTGGGGGCTACTGTGCGCCCGGGCTTTGTTACTGAATAAAACCGTGCAGATTCATTCAGGATTAGAAGGCTTATTTGTAATTACCTAGATTTATGTACAAAGCTGCAGACTGGTGCACAGTGAGGCGTTTATGTCCCTCGCACACAGAGGGTTTTGGGGCCAGACTATAAAACCAGTGGCTCTCATCAGGATAACTAAACGAGGAATAAAGAGGCTGCGGCTTGGAAAGCGTTTAACGTCGGGAGATGAGAATGTTGATTCGATTATTGGAGGTTAAACGATTAAACAACCTCGAAGCATCATGGCTGGCCTTTACACGAACCCTGATCGTTTATGTTGGGATGTGTATGCATTAAAAAGCACTTTGTCGTACTGTGCACTGTGTAATCTGTACATGGGGGTGCACTGGTGATGCTGGCTGGCCACTCAAGGAGAAGGACTTTGCCACTAAACCTTGGTCCTCACAAGGTTTCGTTTAGTTTTTTCACTTCGGCTTGTTCTATATGGGTTCGGGTTTATAACTCGGTAAAGTGCTTTGAGATGATGTACTATTGTAAAAGGCTCTGTATAAATAAATACACTTAAAAATCATTTACATTTACATTACATTTGGTCATTTATTAGACGCTTTTATTCAAAGCGACTTCCAAGGTGAGCCCAGGGTTCATCACAACATCTCTGGAGCAATGAGGGTTAAGAGTCTTGCTCAAGGACCCACATTGGTAACTTCAGTGGACCTGGGATTTGAACCCCCAACCTTCAGATTGATAACCCAATGCCCTAACCACTAAGCTACCCGCCCTCTGGTCAAGGGGTCAACTATTTCCTAATGTTTGTTAAGACAAATAAGACCAAACAGAACGATGGTTTCATTTTTTCATCATCTGGATGTTGTCTTAATAAAGTCAGAGTTTAAATATACAAATAAAACCAGTAATAGATTTTTTTATAGGATCATATTCAGATTTTAGAAATTAACAAAGTGTTAATCAGTATTTTATATTGTATTTACACATTATATTATATTATTATATAATATATGGTATTATACCATATCAGATTATTATTATTATTATTATTATTATTATTATTATTATATCACATGACAACAGTTTCTATCCAAATTCACATCAATACTGCAAAGAAACAAACCTTATTCTGTGAAGAATCTACACTCATCATGACATCATCAACAGCAAAAAGCAATTAAAAATGATTCAGAATTCTAATTGCACTTGATCAGTGAAAGTAAGTGAGTGAGGGACTGTACCTCGGACGATTTTGAGCTTGCTGGGGGACAGCGGGGGTTTTGGCAGGGCGTCTTTCTTCTTTTTGGTAGCGACTCCGGTCACACTGCGGTTCTTTAGTGTCTCTGTTCCCCAGATCATGACGGCCAGGTTTTTGGTAAATTTGGAATCACCCTGCGTGCGCTGTAGCTGATGCCACTTTTCTTCCTCCACCCAGATCCCCCCACCCAAATGCACCTGAGGGAAAAAAAACAACTGCATTCACAACTCACCAACTGCACTGACTTTAAACATGCAATGTTATCCAACGTCAGAAACACGTTGTTCTTCAGTACATTTTACAAAATTTAGAAAAAAAAAGTTAAATGAACCCTGTGGAGCACACACACACACACACACACACACACACACACACACAGCGACCTCAAACACACTCACTAGTTACAGTGATTAATTCATACATCCATTATCTTCCGCTTTATCCTATATTAGGGTGGTGGGGGGGGGTCCCCATGCCCATCCAGGGGAGAAGGTTTCGGGCGCTGGGCAGATACACCCAGGACAGGGCGCCAATCTATTGCAGTTACAGCGATTAAGCTTCTATAAAAAAAAAAAAAATCTCTGCATCCGTTTAGCCATTTCTTGGAAAAGCCTAGCGACCCTGGGGGTTTGATCTGAGGTAATTATAAGATGGGTAACTTTGGTCCTTAAATTGGCTGAGCCATTAGTCTAGCCGTGACATTAATACACACCTTTAACAGCTTCACATTCGATCAATGCATTATTTAAAATTATGTAACATTAATAGAAATACAGATTAATAAAAACAGTTATTATTATACACATTTATATAATTAACTTTAATACATCTCTTTATAAAAGATTCATATGAACAAAGTTATTTCCCGATCAGCACTAAGCCGCGATCTCCTTACTCAGTGATCAATGTTCACTTCTAATGTCTGACTAGATTACATGGTAGAACATTATTAACAATATTCATTCATTCATTATCTCCCGCTTTAACCTCTATTAGGGTTGCGGTGGGGTTCCCCATGCCCATCCAGGGGAGAACGTCTCGGGCGCTGGGCAGATAGACCCAGGACAGGGCGCCAATCCATCGCTGGGCACACACTCACTCACACAGATACACTCTATATGGGGCAATTTTGAGAATTCAATTGACTTGATCCATGTTTTTGGACTGTGGGAGGAAACCGGAGAACCCGGAGGAAACCCACGCAGACACGGGGAGAACATGGAAACTCCACCCAGATGGGGATTCGAACCGGGAATCCCTAGTGCTGAGAGGAGAACATGCTAACCACTAAGCCACCGTGCCGCCATTATTAACAATATTATTTTAAATAATCACATTTATGAAAGTTTGTTTGTAACTTTTTATTAAAAGCATTAAAGTACTTGAGGTTGTCGTACTTTATTGCTTAATTAATGCATCTGCCGGCGGCTCCGCTGACGAAGCCATGCAGCCGTTATTAATGACCGTGATATTGGTAAACACTGGACCCTCTGTCTGGTAACATGGCTGATGAGTACTAAAGTGTCTCCTGGGACATGGTATTTAGAGCTTATTAAAACTAAAACTGAGCCGGCTGAAGAAAAGACTTCACGACCTCCGAGCGAAGAGTCGATTATTAAATAAATATCGGCGCCAACGAAAAGCTTAGAGCAGAACTGGTACTTACTTTTCCATCACTAAAGGTATAGACATTCCTTGGGGAGGGGGAGTGGGTGGAGCTTGTGTTTGCCTCCTCTTTGCACACTTCCTGCTGCTCGGGGATGGGCTCCACCACCTCAGGTTTGATTGTCTGAGTGCCGTTGTCGTGCATCGGCTCTGTGAGGAGCAAAGCGTTTAACTGAGTTAATGAAGAGCCTGCATTAAGCTGCTGCCATGCAATACAGTGTGAAGGCAACAGGGAACCGGCAAAACAATATGCTTTGCTTACAGCTGTCATGGACACACACACACACAGAGAGACACACAGACACACAGAGACACACGCACACAGACACACACACACACACACACAGAGACACACGCACACAGAGACACACGCACACAGACAGACACACACACACACACAGACACACACACAGACAGACACACACAGACAGACACACACACACAGACAGACACACACACAGACAGACACACACAGACAGACACACACACAGACAGACACACACACAGACAGACACACACAGACAGACACACACACAGAGACACACACACAGACAGACACACACACAGACAGACACACACACAGACAGACACACACACAGACAGACACACACACAGACAGACACACACACAGACAGACACACACACAGAGACACACACACAGAGACACACACACAGAGACACACACACAGACAGACACACACACACACACAGACAGACACACACACACAGACACACACACACACACACAGACAGACACACACACACAGACAGACACACACACACAGACAGACACACACACACAGACAGACACACACACACAGACAGACACACACACACAGACAGACAGACACACACACAGACAGACAGACAGACACACACACAGACACACACACAGACACACACACACAGACAGACACACACACAGACAGACACACACACAGACAGACACACACACAGACAGACACACACACAGACAGACACACACACAGACAGACACACACACAGACAGACACACACACACACACAGACACACACACACACAGACACACACACACACAGACACACACAGAGACACACACAGACACAGAGACAGACACAGACACAGAGACACACACAGACACAGAGACAGACACAGAGACACACACAGACACAGAGACACACGCACACAGAGACACACACAGAGACACACGCACACAGAGACACACACACACACACAGAGACACACATACACAGACACACACAGACACAGAGACACACACAGACACACACAGACACACACAGAGACACACACAGACACACACAGACACACACAGAGACACACAGAGACATACACACACACACACACACACACAGACACACACACACAGAGACACACACACAGAGACACACACAGAGACACACACAGAGACACACACAGAGACACACACAGAGACACACACAGAGACACACACAGAGACACACACACAGACACACACACAGACACACACACAGACACACACACAGACACACACACAGACACACACACAGACACACACAGAGACACACACAGACACACACACAGACACACACACAGACACAGAGAGACACACACAGACACAGAGACACACACAGACACACAGACACACACACACACAGACACACACAGACACAGAGACACACAGAGACACACACAGAGACACACACAGAGACACACACAGAGACACACACAGAGACACACACACATACACACACACACACACACACAGACACACACACACACACACAGACACATACACACACACACACACACAGACACACACACACAGACACACACACAGACAGACACATACACACACACACACACACAGACACACACACACACAGAGACACACTCTCTTACTCTCTCAGGAGTTTTGCTTGATTTGATGTCAGTACTCAGTTGTGGGCAGTGCGTTTAGGTTGGCTGCCTGACGCGAGGTTTCCCCCGTGTCTCTACATGGCCAGGTTATTAATAAACACTCAGAAAACTTGGCCAGCCATACGAGGCTCCTCTGTAGCAAATGAGTTTTAATATCATACACAGTTTCAGTCAAAAGTTTGGACACGACCCCTTCTTACTTCATCCATATTATAGATGGACTGTAGTTTTACAATTACAGACTGCTGTCCATCTGTCTTCTTGTGTTTGTTAGTCTCCTGTTGGTTCTCTGTTCTCCATTGGTCAGGACCATCAGAGAACAGGTATCATTTGGGTGGTGGATCGTTTATTATCTTATCCAAAGGAAAATGTTTAAGGCGCTGCGCAGATACACCCAGGACGGGACACCAATCCATCGCTGGGCACACACTAACGTACACAGACACACAAACTATATTGGGGCAGACAGGGTTCTCTGTTCTCTATTGGTCAGGAGCATCACAGAACATGCATCATTTGGGTGGTGGATCATTTATGGGCAGTTCTGCGGGGTCACGGGGGAGGATCTTATCCAAAGGAAAATGTTTAAGGCGCTGCGCAGATACACCCAGGACGGGACACCAACCCATCGCTGGGCACACACTAATGTACACAGACACATACACACAAACTATATAGGGGCAGACAGGGTTCTTTGTTCTCTATTGATCAGGAGCATCACAGAACAGGTATCATTTGGGTGGTGGATCATTTATTGGCAGTTCAGTGGGGTCACGGGGGGGGGGATCTTATGCAAAGGAAAATGATTAAGGCGCTGCGCAGATACACCCAGGACGGAACACCAACCCATCGCTGGGCACACACTAACGTACACAGACACACAAACTATAAAGGGGCAGATAGGGTTCTCTGTTCTCTGTTGGTCAGGACCATCACAGAACAGGTATCATTTGGGTGGTGGATCATTTATTGGCAGTTCTGCGGGGTCGTGGGGAGGATCTAATCCAAAGGAAAATGTTTAAGGTGCTGGGCAGATACACCCAGGACGGAACACCAATCCATCGCTGGGCACACACTAACGTACACAGACACACAAACTATAAAGGGGCAGATAGGGTTCTCTGTTCTCTGTTGGTCAGGACCATCAGAGAACAGGTATCATTTGGGTGGTGGATCATTTATGGGCAGTTCTGCGGGGTCACGGAGGAGATCTTATCCAAAGGAAAAGGTTTAAGGCGCTGCGCAGATAAACCCAGGACGGGACACCAACCCATCGCTGGGCACACACTAATGTACAGAGACACACAAACTATATAGGGGCAGACAGGGTTCTCTGTTGGTCAGGAGCATCACAGAACAGGTATCATTCATCATGGGTGGTGGATTGTTTATGGTCAGTTCTGCAGTGACACTGATGTGATGAGGGGGGTTTTAGTGCAGCAGTGCTGCTGGAGTTTCATTTAAACACCTCAGTGACACTGCCGGGATAGGAATAATACACCAACCAAATAGTACCTGCTCTGTGGAGAACATTAGAACAGAGTAAAGGAGACACAGTACACAGTATGTACTGCAGAACACAAACAGATGGACTACAGTCTGTAGTTGTAGAACTACAAAGTCCATCTTTACAGGAGGTGGAACTGAGAACATGGACAATAAGTAAAGTAGAAAGGAGGCGTGTCCTAAGGTTGTCCTAATGTTGCTCTATGACTGACTTCAGCAAAGGCATGACTGCCTGGCTTAAAATTTGGTGACAAAATCAAAAAGCACAGTGTACAAGCACATTTAAAGGTGAAGTTCTTAGTAGTATATTTAAAGGTATCAGTGTGTAATTCTGGTGTGTTCTGTATGACGTCCATGTTTACGATGACCTGAAGACTCCAAAGCCAGTTCAGACTTGAGATTATGTTCATTTGCCGAATTGCTATGAATTCCCTGAATGAGATGAGAGGAGATCAGTCGGCCTTTACGTCACGGCAACCAAAAAGTAATCAGTCTACAGTAAAGTTTACTTAAAGATTTTTTATGATATTTAAGGAAAAGCAAACATTTTCTATAGAGATTTAGTTCAACAGAATTAAAATAAATGTGCGGGCTGATCTTACCCTTCAGTCACCAGAGCCAAAGTAAATTTAAAGATAATCTCTGAAGGTGTGCGAGAAATAGTGCGTTAAAAATAGACCTGATTAACAGATGGACAATTAAAAAAAAAAAAAAAAAAAAAAACCCCAATGGCTTTCGCCGACATCAGCACAGAAAGATAACGGAGCAAAACGCAGAACCTGCAGTAAGTACGTTCTGTGTGAGGAAGGAAGCACCTCTGCTGTGATAAAGCATTTTTTTAACCTTGAAGCTGAAAAAGAGTGCACGCTCATCGATTTGATGCGATATAATTAACATTAAGAACACTTTACATCTGATTATAAATCAAGGATGAACTGACATTCGTTAAATTATAGGGGAGAACCAGGGGAGGGGTTCATCCAGGGGAGAACGTTTCGGGCGCTGGGCAGATACACCCAGGACAGGGCGCCAAGCTATCGCTGGGCAGACACTCACTCATGTGTGCATGTCACTCACACAGACATGCACACATACACACTCTATATGGGGCAATTTGGAGAATTTAATTGACCTTGATCCATTATCTTCCACTTTATCCTCTACTAGAGTCGCGGTGGGGCTCCCCATGCCCATCCAGGGGAGAACGTTTCGAGTGTTGGGCAGATACACCCAGGACAGGACACCAATCAGACACACACACAAACACACTCTATATGGGGCAATTTGGAGAATTCAATTAACCTTGATCCATGCTTTTGGACTGGAGGAAAACGGAGAACCCGAAGGAAACCCACATGGGCATGAGAACATGGAAACTCCACCCAGATTGGGATTAGAACTGGGAATCCCTAGTGCTGAGAGGAGAACATGCAAACCACTAAACCACCATGCTGCCCCTTTATTTATTTATATATATATATATATACATACAGTATACATATAATTATATTCATTCATTATTTCCCGCTTTATCCTCTAGTAGGGTCGGGGGGTTCCCCATGCCCATCCAGGAGAGAAAATTTCGGGCGCTGGGCAGATAGACCCAGGACAGGGCGCCAATCTATCACTGGGCACACACTCACTCACACACACACACACTCTATATGGGGCAATTTGGAGAATTCAATTGACTTGGTCCATGTTTTTGGACTGTGGGAGGAAACCGGAGAACCCGGAGGAAACCCACGCGGACAGGGGGAGAACATGGAAACTCCACCCAGATGGGGATTCGAACCGGGAATCCCTAGAGCTGAGAGGAGAACATGCTAACCACCAAGTCACCGTGCCGCCATATTATTATATATGTTATATATATATATATATATATATATATATATTAATTCATTCATTCTCTCCCGCTTTATCCTCTATTAGGGTCACGGTGGGGTTCCCCATGCCCATCCAGGGGAGAACGTCTCGGGCGCTGGGCAGATACACCCAAGACAGGGCGCCAATCCATCGCTGGGCACACACTCACTCACACAGACACACTCTATATGGGGCAATTTTTGAGAATTCAATTGACTTGATCCATGTTTTTGGACTGTGGGAGGAAACCGGAGAACCCGGAGGAAACCCACGCAAACACGGGGAGAACATGGAAACTCCACCCAGATATATATATATATATATTATTATTACATTATATTATATTATTATATTATTTTATTATATTATGTGTGTATATATATATATTTTTTTTTATCATGTGAAGAAACTCATATTTGAACAAAAAAGAGAATTTTAAATATTTTTTAATGAGGTCTGGCCCCTTGAGGATCCTCTCAAAGAAATTATTCTTTTCTTGTAGAATAAAGTAAACGTTAATATTCATGATGGCGCCCATTATTACATTAACAGAACAAAACCTTCACTGTAATCTGTAAAGTGTGATTGAAAGTTAAAAAAGGTGCAAATGAAAATAGTATCGGCACTCTGTGTAATCTGTCACACCAGTTGCAGTTCTGGGGCTGAACTAAAAACAGCCATGTTCAGCGCTGATGTGCATTTGTGGGTCATTTACTTTGCCTTCAGGCCTTTGATTAAAACGAACGGGAAAAAAAAAAAAAATCAAATCAACAATTCCAACTAAAGTGCGAGAGCTTCCTGCGTCGCTTAATAGCTTTAGAATATCAAGTTTAAACGCAGTCCAGATTACTGCAGCAGACTGCTGCGAGAGCAGCGAGAGTCAGCTGTACACAACCTCGAAACAGGGGGATGGTAAACAATGATGACCGCAGTGGCGGCTGGTCCATAGGGGGCGCTGGGGCACCGCCCCCCCCCCCCTTAAAATTGTTCAGATATTAAACTCAATTCATTCATTATCTTCCGCTTTATCCTCTATTAGGGTCGTGGGGGGGGGGGGGTTCCCCATGCCCATCCAGGGGAGAACATTTCGGGCGCTGGGCAGATACACCCAGGACAGGGTGCCAATCTATCACTGGATACACACTCACTCACACAGACTCACTCTATATGGGGCAATTTGGAGAACTCAATTGACTTGATCCATGTTTTTGGACTGTGGGAGGAAACCGGAGAACCCGGAGGAAACCCACGCGGACACGGGGAGAACATGGAAACTCAACCAGGATGGGGATTCGAACCGGGAATCCCTAGCGCTGAGAGGAGAACATGCTAAACCACTAAGCCACCATGCCGCCCCGATATTAAACTGAAGTGCAAAATAGTTGAGAAATGTATTTATTTGTACTGTGTGTCTAATAGACGTCAGAATTTATTAAAATAATAAATAAATACATGTGGGGCACGCTGGTTTAGTGGTTAGCATGTTCTCCTCTCAGCACTAGGGATTCCTGGTTCGAATCCCAATCTGGGTGGAGTTTCCATGTTCTCCCCGTGTGCACGTGGGTTTCCTCCGGGTTCTCCGGTTTCCTCCCACAGTCCAAAAACATGGATCGAGGTCAATTGAATTCTCCAAATTGCCCCATATAGAGTGTGTCTGTGTGAGTGAGTGTGTGTCCAGCGATAGATTGGCGCCCTGTCCTGGGTCTATCTGCCCAGCGCCTGAAACGTTCTCCCCTGGATGGGCATGGGGAACCCCACCACGACCCTAATAGAGGATAAAGCGGAAGATAATGAATGAATGAATGAATACATGTAATTGCTCCGGGCGGCACGGTGGCTTAGTGGTTGGCATGTTCTCCTCTCAGCACTAGGGATTCCCGAATTTGAAACCCAATCTGGGTGGAGTTTCCATGTTCTCCCCGTGTCCGCGTGGGTTTCCTCCCGGTTCTCCGGTTTCCTCCCACAGTCCAAAAACATGGATCAAGGTCAATTGAGTTCTCCAAATTGCCCCATATAGAATGTGTTTGTGTGAGTGAGTGTGTGTCCAGCGATGGATTGGCACCCTGTCCTGGGTGTATCTGCCCAGTGCCCGAAACGTTCTCCCCTGGATGGGAACAGGGAACCCCCCCGCGACCCTAATAGGATAAAGTGGAAGATAATGGATGAATGAATGAATAAATACATGTAATTGCTCCGGGCGGCACGGTGGTTTAGTGGTTTAGCATGTTCTCCTCTCAGCACTAGGGATTCCCGAATTTGAAACCCAATCTGGGTGGAGTTTCCATGTTCTCCCCGTGTCCACGTGGATTTCCTCCGGGTTCTCCGGTTTCCTCCCACAGTCCAAAAACATGGATCAAGGTCAATTGTATTCTCCAAAATTGCCCCATATAGAGTGTGTGTGTGAGTGAGTGTGTGCCCAGCGATGGATTGGCGCCCTGTCCTGGGTCTATCTGCCCAGCGCCCGAAACGTTCTCCCCTGGATGGGAATGGGGCCCCCCCCCCCACGACCCTAGTGTAGGATAAAGCGGAAGATAATGAATAAATAAATACATGTAATTGCTCCGGGCGGCATGGTGGCTTAGTGGTTGGCATGTTCTCCTCTCAGCGCTAGGGATTCCTGGTTCGAATCCCAATCTGGGTGGAGTTTCCATGTTGTCCCCGTGTCCGTGTGGGTTTCCTCCGGGTTCTCCGGTTTCCTCCCACAGTCCAAAAACATGGATCAAGTCAATTGTATTCTCCAAATTGCCCCATATAGAGTGTGTCTGTGTGAGTGAGTGTGTGCCCAGTGATAGATTGGTGCCCTGTCCTGGGTGTATCTGCCCAGCGCCCGAAACGTTCTCCCCTGGATGGGCATGGGGAACCCCCCCAAACGAACTTAATAAAGGATAAAGCGGGAGATAATGGATGAATAAATACATGTAATTGCTCCGGGCGGCACGGTGGTTCAGTGGTTAGCATGTTCTCCTCTCAGCGCTAGGGATTCCCGAATTTGAAACCCAATCTGGGTGGAGTTTCCATGTTCTCCCCGTGTCCGCGTGGGTTTCCTCCGGGTTCTCCGGTTTCCTCCCACAGTCCAAAAACATGGATCAAGTCAATTGAGTTCTCCAAATTGCCCCATATAGAGTGTGTGAGTGAGTGTGTGCCCAGTGATACATAGGCACCCTGTCCTGGGTGTATCTGCCCAGCGCCCGAAACGTTCTCCCCTGGATGGGCATGGGGAACCCCCCCCCATGACCCTAATAGAGGATAAAGTGGGAGATAATGGATGGATGTAATTGCTCTCATTGAGGCTGATTTCTAATTGGTTAATTACTAAGTAACAGCCGCCACTTGTTGTGTGTGCGTGTGTGTGCGTGTGTATGTATGTGTATGTATGTGAATGTGTGTGTGTGTATATGTGTGTGTGTGTGTGTGTGTGTGTGTGTGTGTGTACAAAACCTACCACTGCCAAGCCTCATGAGGAGCACGTCCTGCAGGCGGCGGTTGAAGTCGCGCAGTTCCTTGACCTCGGTCAGCAGGCTGCTGTGCTCTTTGAGTTTCTTGGCCTGCTGTAGCAGCTGTCTGCGCGTCCTCTCCAGCTCCTGCTGAAGACGCCGCACCTCCTCTTCCTGTTGTCTGTAACTGTGCACTAACTCCTCATAGAGGACACGTGGAACCACCGCCTCCTCTTGCTCCTCCTCCTCCTCCTCACGCAGGTCCTCGCCCTCGACACACGAACTCACGGCGTTCCTCTCGAGCCGCGCCACCACTGCCGCCAAACTCTTGGAGGAGTATGAGGAGGTCCGCTGTTGGTCCTGACACTGCACCTGACGGACAAACAGCTGCTTAACACCGCAGGACCGACACTGGAGCCTATCCCAGTACTCATGAAGCAAATAGTAACAACGTCCTGAATCACAAATACAACAAAGACACACACATTTCCACACAGCTAAACAGTTTAGAGGGTGGCACGGTGGCTGAGTGGTTGGCAGGTCACTGCTGGGGATCCAGGTTCGAATCCCGATCATGGGTGGAGCTCCCATGTTCTCCCCGTGTCCACGTGGGTTTATTCCAGGTTCTCCGGTTTCCTCCCACGGTCCAAAAACATGGCATTAAGGAAAATCGAATGCCCCATTTAGTGTGTTTTATTTGCCCCATATACTCCTCTCAGCGCTAGGGATTCCCGGTTCGAATCCCCATCTGGGTGGAGTTTCCATGTTCTCCCCGTGTCAACGTGGGTTTCCTCCGGGTCCTCCGGTTTCTTCCCACAGTCCAAAAACATGGATCAAGTCAACTGAGTTCTCCAAATTGCCCCCTATAGAGTGTGTTTGTGTGAGTGAGTGTGTGCCCAGAGATAGATTGGCGCCCTGTCCTGGGTGTATCTGTCCAGCGCCCGAAACGTTCTCCCCTGGATGGGGATGGGGAACCCCACCGCGACCCTAATAGAGGATTAAGCGGAACATAATGAATAAGGGGCGGCACGGTGGCTTAGTGGTTAGCATGTTC